>JAKWBJ010000428.1:0-71283 GCA_023159175.1 Wohlfahrtia magnifica | reverse complement strand
AAGTGGGCAATGGAAAAATTAAAGTTTACGAATTGATATTAACACGACCGTGTGCTTCGCTTTTTGTGTTTATTTTTTGCTTTTCAAGTGTTTTATTTACATATTATTTATTTACGGCCAAATGCAAAAAAAAAATTTAACAAAGCTTATTGAACCTTTATTAAGAAAAATTATTATATGTCCCTTTGCTAAGCATACGTTAACCTTAGAAATTTTAAAATAGGAAGCTAACTACTTTAAGAGTACTTTAAAGTGACATTTATGTTATGAATATTTAATATAAAAATAAAAATAGCATGTTTTGGCGTCAAAGAAAATCGTTTGGAGGCATAAAACCTTACTCGAAAGAAAGTCATCTTGTAGTAAAATGATGATCCAAGCCAGACCGCTAAAATAATCCAAGAATGGCTGTTGCAACAGAAATTTTAGGTAAATTAGTGATCACCGTAAGGCCCTAGTTCCAACCCAATAGCGAATTTTTGCACAATAGTAAAAAACGCCTGTAGTACGTCTAAATTCCTTAAAAACGCCACAAAAAAGATGTTTTAAGAATAGTGTTAAAAAATATAAGTTCCTCTCTATTTAAGCGAAAGTGCAAAACTAAGTGCATGCAGTTTCTTATATCTCTGCCTTTCTTCCATTTCTGTGTTTGAATTATAGACGTGCAAAAGTGTAGCTTAAAGTATTGTCAAAACAAATACACCATATACATATATGTTACTATGGATATAAATAAGAGAATGAGTGTAACAAATATTGTACGGTTTTGTCATTGCATACACACTATACTCTTAAAAACATAAACAGTTGTTTATTGTTCTGCATTGAATATGTTATAGATTTTTTCTTGCTCTCGAATAACTGTTGTAACCATAAGTATTTTTCAAATATTATTGGTGAAGCAAATATACAAAGATGTTGCACTCAGTACAAATAAAATTGAAAAAAAAATTTTTACTTATGATGAGGTGAGTAAGTAAAGAGGGAGGCAAAAACTTCGTGCATGCATAGGTACACCTGTTTGCACGTACTTTGTTAATTTTCACTTAATTTAGTTATTAAACGGTTTGTATAACTACAATTTCATATTTTTCTAATTTATATTATTTTCAATTTATCATTTCTGTTTCACAAACAAGTATTGAACGACGAAAAAAACTATTTGATTTTTTTTAAGCTTCTTGCTCGGGTTTTCCAACCATAAAATTAAATACAACATAACATACTATATTTTCTTATTATTCAAATATTTTTTACTCATAGCCATAAAAAACCTTTGCCAACGTCTTGAAAATGCAAATCTGCCGCCTGATAATGAAGTGCATAATGCAGTACAAGAAAAAAAAGCAAATATCTTTTGTGTGGGATTTTCTCAACCATAAATTTTCCATATTATTAGGATATTTTATAACACCAAGAACCATAAATTAACCCATTTCTTGTTAATGCTCGGGCAAAGTCCTGTTACCAATGCAGTACACAATTTTTTTCGTCCAATCTGGCTTAAATTGCGACTTAACAACATCGTTAAAATTATTCACACCCACAAGATGGAATACATTTTTTTATACTATACTGTCTATAAAACCTAACTTTGCTGATATTCAAAAAATATTAAGTGATAAAAGTCTAACTGAGAAATATAACGTTATAAAAGAGCATAATTTAGATCAATTAATAGCAGTTCTTAAACCTTTCATGGATGCCTCAAAAGAACTTGAAGGCAGTTCCTATCCAACAATTCATTTAGTTCATCCACATGTACGTAACTTAAAAGCCCCATGTAATACTACCAATAGGGATGAACCTAGTTTTATATCAGAATTTAAAAAAAAATACACGTCGCTTTATTTTCGTTAATAGACAGCAATATCACAATTTATAATAAATTAGCAATATTTTTATTTCCGCCTGCTAATCAGCTTACTCAATTTAATTCAGAAGAAAAAACAGATGTAACAACCAAGTGCAAAACTTTGTTGTTTCGTTATTTAACTGACATTACTATTTCTAATTCAAATATTGAAACTACCTCATCAAAAATATATACATTATTTGAAAATTATGTACAGCCAATAGAAGAAGCTAATTCTAACCGATCTATAATTGAAAATGAAATAAGTAAATATAAAAATAGTAATGCACCCCTAACAAATGATTTTAATGTTTTGAAATGGTGGCAGGATAGGAAAAATGAATTTCCAATGTTATACAAGCTGAGCTGCAGAATATTCGCTATACCAGCATCTAGCGCCCCTACAGAAAGGATATTTTCAATTGCCCGTGCCTAATAACAGATAAGCGATCAAAACTCGTATCTAATGGAAAATTATTTAATGAAATTTTATTCGTGAACGTAAATTCAAAATACTAATTGTTAATTAAAATTCAAAACACCGTACATACATAGCCAATAAAAAAATACATATGTGTTTATTTTAATTTAATTCTTATTTTATTTATAGTTTTGGTTATATAATACCTAGCATACTTAAGTTTAAAAGACTGAATTGATTTTGTTACCTGAAAAATTGTTAAGTTTACCTGAGTTAATAAAAAAGATTTGCTGGTACAATTTTTATAAATCATACATTCGAATTTTTATTTGCATCGTACAATTTATTTATTGTATTCCATCGTTATATACTGGTATTTGCTTGTGCGAAATATGGGAAAACAAATATGTTACTCTCATTCTCTTTTTATCCACTTACACCCAAACTGTCACGAATTATAACAATACCAACATATAACAGAAACATTTAACCTCTCATCGATACGCACTCATTTCAGTAAACACACTTGTACAAACAGTTGTAACTGTACACGTCTTTAGTTTGAATATCATACCTTTTGTTGTTTTTTTGAAAAGGACTTAACAATGGACAAATGTGTGAAGTTTTGTTTTATTTGATTGAGTATTTAAGTTTTTATAAGAACTTTTCTGTTCAACTTCAAATATGCCCTTGGTTTTGCACCCCACTCTGTATGTACAGTTAGTGTCATTAATATTCGGTTTTTAAGTTTATCGATAATAACACCCTGGCATTACCGAAATGGATAGGTAATCAGAAGAATAGCAAAAACTTAAATAAATGTTGTCAGTATGAGTATTCAAATATATGGAAAAAATGGCTCTATGGTAACCCTGCAACCGTGATAAATCGATCAAAGTTTGTTAACCCTGTTTACTAAGCGCCATTAATATTCGGTTTTTCCCCTATTTATATGCTATTTGCAAAAAACATGTTATTCAGCTACTTTTCCAGCAATATAGACATACGTTTTAATAAAAGTGCATAACACCTCCTTTCTTGTCTGTCCAAGATTCTACTTCACTGCAAATTATACAAATGGGGCGCAAAGGAAAAAACACTCCTTTAGGACAGCGAAAACTTGTTATTTTCCATTATGAAAAAGGTAAAAAGTACAAAGAGATTGCTGAAATTCTGATTATGAAACCAAATACAGTTGGGGATATTGTCAGAAGGCACATAAATGAAGGAAGAATACACTTCATAAAGCAGACAGGTCAGCCAAAAAAATTGACCGAGCGGGAAGAAAGTTCAATTGTGCGAAAAATAAAATCTAACCCACGCTTAAGTGCTCCCAAATTAGTCACAGAGGTGCTCAATGAGTTTAAAAAGAAAATATCTATATCTACTATACGAAGAACCATAAGAAAAAAAGGTTTTCATGGCCGAGTAGCACGTCGTAAGCCATTGGTTAATTTACGCAACCGAAAAGCTCGTTTGAGTTTTGCCAGGGAGTACATTAAGAAGCCTGAAACTTTGTGGGATGACGTTATATTTGCGGACGAGAGCAAGTATAACGTATTTGGATCCGATTGGCGTGTAATGGTGTGGCGGAAGCCAAATGAGGAGCTACAACCACAAAATTTAAAACCAACCGTAAAACATGGAAATGGACATGTTATGGTGTGGGGTTGTATGGGATCTAAAGGGACGGGAAAATTAGTTTTTATCAGTGGAATTATGAAAATTATCAAAATTTGAAAGAAAGTGCAAATAAGCTGGGCGTTTTAGATTCTTTTAAATTCTACCAAGATAACGACCCAAAGCACAAGTCGCGTTTAATTCAAGAATGGTTGCTCTATAACTGCCCTAAAGTTCTCCATCCTCCTGCACAATCCCCAGACCTCAATCCGATTGAGAATTTATGAGCTGGACCGGCGAATCTGCAACTACAAGATAACATCCATTGAAGACTTGAAATTGCGGGTTCAAGAAGAATGGGATCGTATTCCTGCAGCTTATATGGCTAAAATAGTAAAAACATGTCAAACCGTCTAAGTGAAGTTATAAAACAAAAGGGTTATCCAACAAAATACTGAATTTTATATAAACCATTTTTCTAATGTATTATTTGTTACTTTTCAAAGAAAACCGAATATTATTGACGCGCAATATTATATGCTACCTTAATTAGTTTAGTTTTTTTGTTATATTGTTATTCTTTTTTTCTAAATACAAATGTCAACTTTAAAGTGTCTAAATAAACTATTAATGTAAAGAAAAAAATATTGAAAAAGATATACATTTAGCTTAAGACGAATCAGTTAAACATATCTCTTTAATAAAACCGAATATTAATGACACTAACTGTATATAAATTTTTACACCAACTTGGTATTATTTTCGAACCTTTTACTTTTAACACAAATTTTTTTCTAATAAATTTTCTCATTTAGGCACAATAAAAAAACTTTTCCTTTAGTGATGCACATAAAATCAAAACAAAGGCTGTTTTCATAAACGCAGTATGCAATGCAACACTGCATTGCATAGAGTTCATAAACGGCATTGCCTTTTTTTTGACAATGCCGTAAATTCATTAACGTATGGCAACGCTTTTGAATGCGCAACAGTTGTCAAATTTGTGCAGTGTTTTTATTTGTGATTCTTTGATTTTTCAACAATTGAAATGGCGGACATATTAACGTAAGCTAAAATTTAATATAATTTTTATACAAATATGAATTATTTCGTTTTTTTTTTTTCAATGAATCTAATTAATTTATATATTTTTATAGCGAAAAAAAGTGGAATCACGAGAGGAAGAAACTTCTTATAGAAGTTCGTTTGCGACATGAGCCAGACTTCAGCGCCAAAAAGAAAAAGGAGCACAATTTGGGAGCAGATAATGCGGGACATTAGAGAGGTTGATAGGACATTTCCCTTCTCAAGAGATGAAACAACTAGATCTTTTATACATATAATGAGCACATATAAGAGAATAAGAAAACGTAACAACACATCTGGTGAGAGTGCCACAAACTGGGAGTTTTTTGATATGATAGATGAAGCCTTCGGTAGCCGCAGTAGCGTCCTGGTACCTTGCTTACATTTTTTGTTTCAGCCAATTCTAAAGCGGTGTACATTAATTGTTGGAGATTCATATAATAACTATTTTTATAAAATTCCCGAAAAAAATACGAAAAGCAGTATTAGCATTCATAAACGTTTCAAAATGTATTTGCATTATTTGGCAACGCAGTGTTGCCATCAAGTATTGCTATGCATTGTAAACGCATATTTTTGCAGTGTTGCATTGCGTACTGCGTTTATGAAAACAGCCAAATGCACAAATCTCTTTATTCGGGTATTTATTATTCCACATATAAAATTAAATGTGTTAATTTTTCAGGATTTTAACCATTTTTGCAATAGATATGTTTAGAACTAAACAAAATATAAAAAGGTAATGAAAACTGAAACAGGTTTATTAAAAAATATGATTTTATATTTATATAAAAATAAATCTGTTTTGCTTCGACTACTCGTATGTATAGCATTCGTTTTTTGTATCGCTGGCACAAAAAAAAAAAAAAAAAATCGTGGTATTGCCAGCATGAAAACATAAATTTTAGTAAAGCTATCATCGGCTGATGTATGGTTTTTGCATACATTAGCAAGTCTACTTTTAGATTTTTTCATATGGTCGTTAAACTCTAACTTAAAAGCTATTCAGCAACACAGTTTTATATTTATATATTTTACTTATATGTTTATTGAACTTATATCTGCATTATAATTAGGGTGATTCATATTCTTATAATAAATTCATTTATATACTATATTTTATTATTAATTTAGTATTAAATATAAATGTAGTCATAAATGGCTCAACATTCCGGCCCCGTTGAAGGACTGGAAGTTTTAGAGAATAAGGTAGTGAAGTCAATTTGTGAATGGGGCGCTTATAGACGCCGTTTCGAGTTTTGACCTCCGCCACCCTGACCTTGCCGTCTTCTCCTTTGATTACCCTGACGACTCTCCCGGTCAGCCAATGCTCGCCTGCTTGACGGCAGCTTTATATAGGCCTACGAAGTGTGGCTCCCGGGGTTGTATGAAGGTGAACTTCACCCCGGACCACTCTGCATACGATTCGAGGGCGTGGCGACTCCTGTCGAACGCCTGATATAGCTGCTTGCTTCAAGACGCTGCTGGCTCCCACGAAGTTCATTGCGTTATCGCATGGTACTTCTCTCAGTAGACCTCTCCTGGCAGCGAATTTTTTAAAAGATAGAAGAAAAGAATCAGTCGACAAATCGGACACTAATTCTAAATGAACCGCCTTAAATGTGAAGCACACGAAAACCGCTATATATATTTTCAACGGTGGTCGACCACGAATTCTCAGTGAAGCGATTACGGGACCACAAAATTCTACACCGACTATAAGAAATGATCGCTGTACACGATCACGAAATTAAAAAAACACAAAAACATGAGCTACACCCCTTCTTCGTTGAGAGCTAATAAGCAACTGAATAAAGTTTCTTTCTCACACACATATTTTTTGTTGTAATTATGATTGCCGTTTAGAATAAAGATAACAAGGCGTATGATTTTTTTTTTTTTTTTTGATACAAGATAAACAATGCTAAGTTTATTTATTCTGATTTCTTAATTGTTTAATAGAAAAATAAAGCATAAATAAATTTCCACAAATTATAAAAGCAATATCAATAAATACTTTATGATATTTAAATGAAAAGACTATGTAATAAAGGTTAACGATACAGTTGGTTTTGGCACATTTCAGGAAAATTTTTGATAGGACTTTGTTTTTCTTTTAGCAACCCTGGTTGTAATATTCACAAAGAGAATAAATAAACAGCCGACAAACTTCGTAATCTGTACAATATGAACGAGCATCCCTGCTCTAGAGAGAGCGATAAGTGCTTTTGTGCCAGCATGGCAATTCTCGATTTTGTTTCGATAATAAAAGTGGGAATTTTGCATCATATGGCAAATTTGCATTAATCAATCTCCCATCTACCCTTAAAAGTGAGAAAGTTCTCTCTTCTTCAGTAAATGTATGAATCAAAGGTGTCAGTTTCTGTATATTTGACGGCAAGAAAAGAGATTTCTGTATTTTAGAAATTTCCTCAAATAATTAGATTTCTGGATAGTCTCTACGAGCCGGTAAATGACCATTTCATTTCCGTTGCAGTAGGTATAGTAGTTTTATCTATTCTAAGTTTCTTCAGGTTATCGATAAATCTGAGCACAAAGCACGTTACTGTCAGTAACCTCTTGTATGAAGAATATCTCTGTATCATATCCAGTAGACAGTTAGATGTCCCCTCTACTGCAAGAAATAAATTTACTTTTCTTGTCTCCAATAATTTTTGGTTCTCTGTTAATTCAAAATGTTCGTTAACAGGCCAATGAGAACTATCGTTTAGCAAAAACGATGGTCCTTCAAACCAACTGGAATCTTTAAATTCCTTTACATCAGATCCTCTTGATACAATATCAGCTGGATTCAACTTAGTAGGTACGTGGCGCCACGAAACTTTGTCTGACCACTCTTGAATTTCAGCGACCCGTTTCGACACGAAAGTCGTTAGGGAGGATGGATGTGTCTTTATCCAATGTAGTGTTATTTCCGAGTCTGTCCAGAAATAAACAGAATCGATTTCGAAATTTCTCATATGCTTGATTCGATTCCACAACTTTGCTAGTAGGTGTGCAGGCCATAACTCAAGTCTAGGAAGTGATTTAGTCTTGAGTGGAGCAACTTTGGACTTAGCCGTAAGTAGTCTCGAAACAATTATGTTTGACTCGGAGCTTCGAGTATAAATGCAACAACCATAAGTTCGAATTGAAGCATCAGAAAATCCATGAATCTGAATTTTCAAAGTGGACGTTGTGTGAACGAATCTTGGAATTGTGATTGAATCAACTTCCAGTAAATTAGATTTGAAGTTCTCGCATGAAGTATTTAAACTCAGAGGAATTGATTCATCACAGTCAAGTTTTTGCATCCAAAGTTCTTGCAATAAGATTTTGGATTTAGTGAAAATTGAGCATATTTGTCCGAGTGGATCTAATAAACGAAAAGAAACTGATAATATGTTCCTCTTTGTAGCTTTCAGATTTTGAAATTTATCATCCAAATTAAATTTAAATAAGTCATTCTTTGGAACCCAATGTAAGGCCAGCACTTTTGCTGAATCAGAATCGCTATGAATCAGTTTCTCATTCTCTAGTGAATTCAGAAAATCAGACTGGTTTGAAAACCTCTTTGTACGATTTAAGCCAGCTGACTTCAAAATTTCAGTCACCAGATCTTGAAATTTAATCAATTCATCATAGCTTTCAGCACCTGTCAGCAAGTCATCTACGTAGGACCTGACGATACATTTTCTCAATATCTGCAGTGATAATGTACTTGCGAAGTTGAAAACGTATTAATGTAGAATACAATTCTTCCTGAACTGCAGGACCAACCACTAACAGTTCACTGAGTGAAACATGTGAAGAAGTTCTACAAGAAGCATCAAATACTACCCGAAGTTTGGTAGTTGTACTTTGAGGACCCAGTCGGATAAAATAGTGGGGAGTATCTGAAATTTGTCCAAAAGTGACATATGGCCCAAGTTAAAGTACTCCCTCATGAAATCATGATTCATCTGCCTCATAGTATCACCTTTAGACAACCTTCGTTCTAAAGATAGAAATCGTCGTTTGCCAGTTTCAAACGAGTTTCCCAATAATTTAGGGTCAGATTTAAAAGGTAAAGAAACCTCAAATTGTAGACGTCGTACTGTGTTCATAATCTCGCTCTCACATGTTTTCTGCTCCTCTGAATATATTCCCATAGATTCGTTTGGAAGTTCTTCTAACTTCCAAAATTACCTGACGATTGAATCGACATTGCTGTCGTTTTCTATAGTTTATGTAAAGTGTTTATGTGAAATACCTTAGCGCTCTCCGAGTCCTTTTGTTGATTGTACTTTCCAGTCACAATCCAACCAAGCGAAGTTTTTTGAAAAAATGGAAGACTCGGGCCCAACTTTATTTGGCCAACACACATCAATTCAGAGAAAGGTCCTGCGCCAATCAATAAATCAATTTTCTGTGGTTTATAAAAATAAGGATCAGCTAATTCCACATTCTTAGGAATCTTCAATTTAGTTGTGCTGATATTATGATCAGGCTGCAAATTAGTTATTGAGCTTAACACCCAAAACTTTGAACCATATTGAGAAGCATTTACTCTTGACGTGACAGTTAAATTGACGCAAGACTTCGAAGACGAATTTGTTTCGCCAATGCCATTTAAATTAAATCTGCTTCCTTCTCTTTTAAATCGTAGCAGTTGCGCAAGTTAGGTTGAGAACCAGAATCTAAAAGAGCTCTTGCCGGTTTAAGTTGACCAAAACTACTTCTTACTCTTACAACAGCGATCATTAAAATTATACGTTCATCTGACTGAATAATTTACAGACGCATGAGAGGACGACAGCTGCTCAGAGTAGTTAATTGAAGCATTACCAGAACTTGTATTATATTTATGAAGTAGTGTATTGTGTGAACCATATATATTATACTCTTAGAAGATGGACAACAATTTATAAATGCTGGCACAGATTTTATGAAATCAAATCTTTCATATATGAGCTCAGCAGTAAATGAAGAATGAATGAAATGATTTCGTACAATTTAATGATGTTTTAGCGTTTCTAAAAGTAAAGTTGCCATTTTTAGCTTTAGTAAACCTCGGCCTTGAACTGGAAGACTCTTCAGCAGAATTGTGCTGGTAGCATCTGTTCAAAGCGGCTTCGCAATCCGACCACAGTGGGAGCTTTTCGAAGTCAAACTGTTCTTCCCACTTCGATTTGGTAATTGGATCTACTTTCGACATCACTAAATGTATTAAAATTGCATTTGTTATCTTTCTGTCATCACGAATTGATAACAATGAATCATAAATAGCAGAAGCTGTATCAATCATCCTTTGCAAAGCAACAGCCGAAGGTTTTGAGATTTCTGGCAAATCAAAAAGTTTTGCAAAATTACCCAAAAATATTACACTCGTTTTCTTTTTCAAACCGGCCAATACCCAAGGCCGATTCGGGCAAGCAGGAGAACAAATGGTTGAATTTTTCAATATCCGTTAACGTCATATCGTTGTGGACCAAGTTCTCAAACAAGCTCATGAAATTTTTATAATCGGAATATTTTCCGCTGAATTTAAGGAGCTTCATGTTTGGGAGTCTCGAGGTGTGCTTGTACGCTGAAAGGTGTTTCAAGTACATTAGATCTCCGATTCTTAGCTGAAATACTCATAAGCTTAGACTTTGTGGTCACACAAATATCCACAAAGCTCAGCTCTATCATCATTATCGGGATCTAAATAAATTGGAGTTTCATTGCTTGGACAATATAAGTTCTTAGAATATCTAATCGACATTCAAGTTCAATAGGATCAAAGGAAATCGTCCTATCTACAATAGATTGTCGAATTCTCTCGATATTTTTACAACTTTCGCTTTCTTTGCGAGTAATTTATCTAAAATTTCATCATCAGTCTGCAGATTTTTCACTTCGGAAGGAGAATCTTGGCGTTTGGAGCCCCTGGTATTCATTATGATTCGTACTATTCAAAATATTCCTCAAAGCAAGAAGTTAAATTGGCCAAAATAAATTGGACGAAACATTTTCATATTACTCACTTGCTTTGGATTAAAGAATTTGTACAAAATACAAATTATTCAGATAGGCAGTATCAAAATTTTTCGATACCAATGTAACCACTCCTCTATATAAAACTATTAAATTGAATTGAGTTAAAAATATGTTATTTGATCTCAGAAAAACCACTTTTTACAGCCTTCGGTAAATAAAATTATATGATTTATCGAGCAAAATCGTATATCTGTCAATTTATTATAATAGAAATAAGTATTGATTGTTTATGTGAGCACACCGTATTATTATAATTTAATAATTATGAATAATTAAAATTCCGATGCTAGTGTGAACACACACTCGGCTTTATGTTAAACTGTTGTATATATATTGACTTTTCGTTGCTAGTGTGAACGCAACACACAGTAAGTAGCTGTAATATATAAATTGTATAAGTTAGCAACAGGTGTGAATACCCTTATTAATTTTCAACACAATTAGCAGCAGGCTTGAATGTCCTTATTAATTACTTTTTGCTTGATAATTGTTTTTGGTGAACTCATATTAATTTAACATATTATGCAATGTAATCATTTATTTAGTTAACCAAAATTTATTGTAATTTAACCAATCCAAATAAAGCATATGAGGTGATAATTGTTGTTAAATAAATTGATATTAATACCTGTATTTTTTGCTTAAAAAATGTGCATTGTTGTTAATTTTTATTAAATTGAAATTTATTGTATTTTGACCAATAGTAATTAAGCATAAATCACCTCATTTATTAAATAAAAACCTATGTTGCGAAATAATTGTTAACAAAAAACAGAACTGTGATCAAATTTGGAAAATAAATAAAGATCATTCTATGTCGAATCACTAAGCCGAAAGGTCATTTTAATTTTTACAAACGCACGGAATGAAACACCGATCGAACATCGCACAAAGAGGAAATAAAAATTAAACAAAAGCAATACGAATATTGCTGAATATTCTCTTTTAAATAAAAAGGGCTCACGATTTGTTTCAGAATTTAAGGGTGGGTTTCATAATATTCAAATTATTAATAAATAAATTAATTGCTTCACAAATTATTAAGTGTAAAAATTTCTTGTGTTCGACTTGAAAAGCAAAATTAATTTTCGAATAATTAATGAAAATCTCTTAATTTTGATTTATTTACAAAATTACGGCCATTAAAACACAAGAATTTTTTACACTTTTACCTGTTGATGTTTAGAGTCGGATGTACTTCCCGAATTTTGTTGTTCATCTTTACAAAGAATACAGCGGTAATGTGGCATCCGGAGAAGGTTCTTCTTGGACGTCTCAAATTTGATATATGTATTTGATATTTTAATTGGTGGTTTGTTGTTGATAATTTCCTCTGTGTAATTGTAATTATTGTTGTTTATTTGTCTCATATTTGTGTGCCGCTGTGGTACGGTAGGTAAGACGCCCGCCTATCAACCAGAAGGTTTCGGTTCAATACCAGGCCAGACCATCTTAAAAAAAAGAAAGTTTTTCGACAGGGGTATCACCATAAACATTAGCTGGTAACTGGTTATGAATATTACTACTATTGAAAATATCTCTAATGCATTTGCCCTTCGGAGCCGGCGTTAAACTGTATGTCCCTTTTAATGAATTTAAAAATAGAATCGGGTGCAGCTCATTGACTGAGAGAAGTCCCCATGTTCCTTCATGGAATGTTATGGGAATTAATATATAATATATATATTTGTCTCACAACACTTTACTTATTGTTTTTTATGTTTGTTTTTATATTGTATGTTTATATGTACTCATGTTTTTTACACTGTTTAATTATTCGTGTTTTTTGTTTTGTATTATTTGTGTTTTTTGTTGAAATTTTAATTAATTTATATAATTTATCACAGCCACACTTACAGTTTTAAATAACTTATAATAAAACTGATTATATTTATTTTATTGAAATTAAATAAAATTAAAGAATGTTAAAACGAATAGCTTTAAGAATCTTACAAAGCTTAAGACACGATCACTTTCGAACTCAATATTTCATGCCCCTACTCGAGCGTCAAAATGTTTTTCCCTAATATTTTTAAGGGACCGATTAAATTAGTTAAATTATAATTTAAACTTAAAAAGTGGGAACTGGAAATATTAGAGTTTACGAATTGAAATGAACACGACCGTGAGTTTCGATTGTTGCTTTTCAAGTGTTTTATTTACATATTATTTACTTAAACTCTAACTTAAAAGCTATTCAGCAACATAGTTTTATATTTATATATTTTACTTATAAGTTTATTGAACTTATATCTACATTATAATTAGGGTGATTCATATTCTTATAATAAATTCATTAATATACTTTTTATATTATTATTAATTTAGTATTATATATATATATATATATATATATATATATATATATATATATATATATATATATATATATATATATATATACGTTGTCATAAATGGCACAACAGACACTTTTATTATCCAAAAACAGAAAAAGACGTTAACTAAAAGTGTGTTTGATATATACAAAACGACGTAATTACAAAATATTTTCTAACAAAATATTGTTTTTTGTACCAAAATATTGTTACGTTTTAGCCTTTTTAAAATAAAACACCACTTTGTTGTTGTTACAGATTTATTTATTTACTAAACTATAACTATTATACAGTTTATATTAGTACTTTTATTTTCGCTTAAACACGTCTTTATCTCATGAAAGAAAAACGATAACTAACTGAGTATTGGTAATGCAGCCTCTATATAAAACTAATTGTCTACAGTTTGGAAGGTTCCGGAAATGTCTCATATCTTCTATTTTTATATCCGTTAATTCGTCAAGCACGGCATTGACAGGGTGACACATAACCAACAAATATACCAAAATTTAGGCATTTTTATTTTCGTAACATTGCCTCTCACTTAAGCCTGTTCGTCCCGAATAGGCTCATTATCTTTCTTCCCATAGCTCGCCAGCCGCTCTAGATGTACTACTTTCATTTTTTATCTTGAGCTATTGTTCTTCTGTATTCTGTATACCACATCGTTTAACAATTTGACCACCTTATAAGGTCCATCCCAGTTAGTTTGAAGCTTGAGAGATAATACTTTCCTCCGCTGTGGGTTATAGAGTAAAATCAGTTGCTTAAAAATTGAACCGATCGTGTAGGCTACTGCACGGCCAGCCGAGGCAGCCATATGAATGAAATTATTTTCCATTATTAACCGGAAGGATTGTACTTTCAAATAAAAAAAGAAATTTGAGAAAATATTCAGTAGTTTTTTTATAGCATTTAAAAAAAATAAAAATTATTTGGCGGACCCTATACAATAACACGGTGCATTCGGTAACGGAAAGAAAACCAATTGACATCTTGCACGAATTTAACAAAAACACCCTCTTAAAGGTGCAGAGTTGTTTGATATCGGCGCAACGAAAATTATTGCAAACACATAATAGAGATACTGTCATAAAGAAATATCAACCTGGTGAATTTGTCTTCGTTAAAAGAAACAGACGTTTAGGTAATAAGTTTGATAAATTTTTTGTGCAGGGTGTCGTGCAGCAGAACTTTGGGTCTACTGTATTGATAAATGGACGAAAGATTCATAAGTATAATTTAAGATAATTATCGCATTTATATAAATTCGTTTTTATTGTAGTTTCCCATTTTTTTATTTTTTATTTAGATCACTGATAATTCTGGTACCTTGGGTATCACCAACAATTATTGATTACACGGATTCACATTTCATCGCTATAACCGATGCCAAAGTAGCAACATATAATAATTGCGATTACGTTATACACCTAACCAATTTGACGGAATACGAAGACGTTGTCAGGGAAAATGAGAATATTATCAAGCACCTGTCTGACGCAAGGGAAATTAGCATTGTCCAAGAACAAACAAGAGAAATTAGAAGAGTTTTGCAGACATTACGTAGACACAAACGATCTGCGGGATCAATTGACATTTTGGGATCTGCTTTAAAATTTGTTGCTGGAACCCCGGACCATAACGACTTAGAATCAATAGAAACTCGTATGGACTTACTTATTCATAACAACAACAAACAGTTTATAATAAATTTTGCAATTCAGGACAGAATAAATGAATAAACAGAAAAAATCAGTACCATCCAGAACTACGGACATACTAATGTAATAGGACAGAACAGTTTAATTCTTTTTGAGACCACTGTGATGATAAATGGTGAAGTAATATCCTTTTTAAGCAATCTTGCATTATCAATAGTATCGGCGAAAGAGAATATAGTTCATCCCGCTATTCTTGACAACGTTAATTTGGAAACCGAATTTGAATCAAAAACTGTACCGGTTAGTGTTCACGATATATATAGAGTCAGTAATGTAACGATTGAAATACCGTTACAGTTAAAATAAAAATTATACCACATTCCCCAAAGACCCTCAACATAAATGATATTGGCCATGAACATATAATAACCCTTCCATACATTCATAAATTGAATCTGAAAAATTTATACTACAACGAAAAGCTGAAGGAGGATACTTTCGTATATCGCTTTAGCGACATTGGCTGTCTTATTATCTTTTATTGCTAGGCTAGTGTATCGTTTGCAGCATAGATGTAGACGAAATGCAACAATGGATATCAGCGATATCATTAAATAAATTGCGTCGAAACAGGGACGTTCCGACATTTAACAGGGGGAGAAGTTAGCAACAGGTGTGAATACCCTTATTAATTTTCAACACAATTAGTCCTTATTAATTACTTTTTGCTTGGTAATTGTTTTTGGTGAACTCATATTAATTTAACATATTATGCAATGTAAACATTTATTTAGTTAACCAAAATTTATTGTAATTTAACCAATCCAAATAAAGCATATGAGGTGATAATTGTTGTTAAATAAATTGATATTAATACCTGTATTTTTTGCTTAAAAAATGTGCATTGTTGTTAATTTTTATTAAATTGAAATTTATTGTATTTTGACCAATAGTAATTAAGCATAAATCACCTCATTTATTAAATAAAAACCTATGTTGCGAAATAATTGTTAACAAAAAACAGAACTGTGATCAAATTTGGAAAATAAATAAAGATCATTCTATGTCGAATCACTAAACCGAAAGGTCTTTTTAATTGGCGGCCAACGGAAATTCCGAAAAGATATCCTCATAAAAGGATTAATAAAAAACGGAAAATATTAACAGTGAAAAAATATATTAATAAAAGAATTAATAAAAACAAAAAACAAACAAAAAATAGTGAAAAGATTTTCTCATAAAAGAATTAATAAAAAACTGAAATCATTAATAGTGAAAAAATATCCTGATAGAAGGATTAACAAGAGCAAAAAATATTAATAGAGAAAAAATTTTCATAGAAGAACTAGTGGAACAATATCCGTCCACAAGGTCTAATAGTGAAAATAGGAAGAATTAATGACAATTGTAACAAGTGGAAAATTAATACAACGAAAATAAGTAAAAGACAACTTATCAAATCAACTATAACGAAAGAAAGGAACATTTACTACAAACCAAAAGAAGTAAGGACGAGTTACTGTAAATCAACTGGGGAATATATAAAAAAAATATATAAAAAGCAAAAATAAGCAACAACATAGAAGCAGAAATCAGAATTAAAATTGCATCAGAAAGCCTGAGGATGATTATCATCTTAATGTAAGCAAATAAGTTATATAAATTTTTAATAAATCTGAACTTAATTTAAATAAACATTTCTATTAAACTTAAATTAAAAAAGAGATAAATTTAACTTAAATCTAAAAAAACTCAAGAAATTTTTTCTTTAACAATTTTTAAAATAAGTGATATTTAAAAGAACTACTTTTTTTAAAAAAAAAGATAATTTCATTTTTATTAGGTTATTAAGTAATTAAATTTAATAATTTTTAACAATTATTTAGAAAATAATATAAAAAAGTGAATAAAATAGAAGTTGTAAGTGCATTTTTGATGCAAACTATATTTCCTTTTTAATTAAATTCGTATTACATATTTCGTTAGTATCCGTAGTGTTTGTTTGCGATAATTCTTTTTCTCTTCACAATTAATGACTAAGACAATATGACGACTTTTACTAAGGAACAAATAGTAGACTTGGTTTACTCTTGAGTGGAAGCTCTCACTAGGGATTTGCAAGGAAAAATAAACGAATTGACTAGAGTTTGAAGGTCTGACCCCAAAAATAGATCAATATGATCCAGTAACCGTAGGACGTTTATCTAGAGGAACTTCTCTTGACTTGGTCAAGTCTTTGCCTGAATTTAAAGGCGAAGGCCAGACATACCCTGCATGGCGGGAGGCTGCGTATTTTGCTCTGAATTATTATACTGAAGGGACCGAAAATTGTACGTTGCAATGGGAATATATCGCAATAAAATTACCGGAACAGCTAATGCTAAACTGTCTGAATTCAATACAGTTTTAAATTTTAAAGCTGTAATTGCCCGACTGGACCAGTGTTACGCTGATAAAAGATCTCTTTATGCATTGGAAAATGAATTAAGTATTCTGAGGCAGGGAAATAAATCAATTTCGGGCTTTTATGACACTGTTGATGAACATTTAACCCTTATAACAAACAAGAATAAGATGAGTTATTCTAATAGCGAGGATATAGCTAACGCACTTAATGAACGTGCTAGAGATAATGCATTACGAGTATTCATTTCAGGACTACGTCGTCCTTTAAGCGACATACTTTTTTCAGCAAGACCTGCCGATCAACCAACAGCCTTGGCAACTGCTCAGGAGTTGGAATCGGATCAGAAGCGCCAGGAATTTGGAGGAATTTTTGCAGATGGCGTTGTAGCGAAAACTAATTATGCAAACCAAAAGAGGAGCACTAACTTTCGACCAACACATCCGTCGTATAAATACACACACCCGGCTGACCCAAAGGACACGATAAAGCCAATGGACGTCTACCCTGGTTCTTCCATGTTTATTCGTCCGACACTTCATTCTTCTCCTCAGAAAAGCCTACAACACAACAACACAATTATAAACAAACGTAGATTTGAAGACTCGGGAAGAACCGCACCAACTCCTAAGGCCCAACGAGTTAATTACACAAATTCAGAAGAGGTAGAAGACTATGACGACGTAAGCTCGATCTTCGAAGAGAGCCTAAACGAGGATGAAGGAGTAGAACAATTCAATTTTTTAGAATAAAATCTCTCTTACCCTTCATAATCAAATTAGTTAGAGGTAAGAGATTTAGATTACTTGTTGACACCGTTACTTCAAAAAATGTTATCCAACCATTAAGTTGTTTGCAGGGGGTAACTTCTTTAAAACAACCATTTCAGTGAGAAATAATATTATTGGGCTATAGAACCACATTTTATATTCCACCGTCTTTAAAAAATTTTGACGGCATAATCGGGTGCGATTTCCTTAAAGAAATCCAAGCGATTGTTGACTTAGGATCTAATATTATAAGGTATAAAAAAGGGAATGTTTCTTTATTGTATGAAGACAAGGCTGGTGTCAATCATATTAATGTGGATTCGGAAGGAGTACCAGCGCATATCCGGAAGGATTTTGAGGAAATCATGACATCAAATAAAAATTCGTTTGCGGATCCAAAGAGATCATTACCATTTAATACCACTGTAGTAGCTAGAATTCAAACTAATACGGATGAACCAATTTATACTAGGTCATATCCATACCCAGTTTCAATGTCAGAATTTATTAATAACGAAATAGAGTCACTGTTACAAGACGGAATAATAAGGAAATCTACTTCACCGTATAATTCCCCAGTTCATATCGTGGGAAAGAAAGGCTTTGACGAAAATGGCAATCCAAACCATAGAATGGTAATTGACTTTGGAAATTAAATGAGAGAACAATTAGTGATAAATACCCAATGCCAGACATAGTGGTGATATTGGCAAATTTGGGAAAATCCAAGTATTTTTCTACTTTGGACCTTAAGGCTAGTTTTCATCAAATTATGCTTGATGAAAAGGACAGACAAAAGACGGCATTTAGCGTAAACAATGGCAAGTATGAATTTTGTAGATTGCCATTCGGCCTAAAAAATGCACCAAGCATTTTTCAGAGAGCTATCGACGACGTTTTACGCTCGGAAGTGGGTAAAACATGCCAGGTCTATATGGATGATATTATTATTCTTCATTCACCTGATGAATATAGTCATCTGAAACATATAAATACTATAATGCAAAAGCTTGAGAAGGTGGGGATGAGAATTTCACCTACAAAATCGAAGTTTTTCAAAACTGAGGTAGGTTTTTTAGGTTTCATGGTAACAACTGACGGTATTCGAACCTGTCCTGAAAAGGTGAGTTATTCTTGAATTCGAAACTCCAAAGAGTCTGAAGAGTCTTAGATCTTTCTTAGGACTCTCTGGTTATTACAGAAGATTTGTGTGAAATTATGCAAGAATAGCAAGCCTTTGACAAAGTATCTTAAAGGGGAAAATGGACAAACTCCGCTAGAAATCCTAAAAATATTAAAATAAATCTTGACGAGAATGCTTTATTAGCCTTTCAAAAGCTAAAGCAAATACTTGCCTCGGACGATGTTTTATTAACTTATCCCGATTACAGTAAAGTATTTGAACTTACAACAGATGCCTCCTCTGTCGCTTTGGGAGCCGTTTTGTCTCAGAATGCAAGACCCATAACAATGATATCGAGAACCCTGTCCACGGCAGAAGCGAATTATGCCACAAACGAACGAGAGTTACTCGCTATCGTGTGGGCACTTAAAAATCTTAGACATTTCCTGTACCGTATAAGTGGCATACATATTTATACCGATCGTCAACCACTTACATTCGCAATATTTGATAAGAATCCAAACTCAAAAATGAAGAGATGGAGATCATTTATAGGGGAATTTTCTCCAAAATTCTTCTATAAACCAGGTAAAGAAAATGTAGTTGTGGATGCGCTTTCACGACAATATATTAATTAATTGTCAGAAGATAGCGATGATATAAGATCAATTAAAATTCCGGTTTACCAATTTAAAAGTCAGTTTTCGATATCGAAGGGCAGTTACTATTCTGTTGTGAGAAAAATTATATTTCAGCAATTTATAAGACATGTAATTATTTATGACACTGTAGACAATTTACTTAAGTGTCTTAATGATAATATTAATTCAGATAGCGTAAACGCGATGCAGTGCGACTTGACTACATTGGCAGAGTTTCAAGATCGCCTTATTTCTCAATTCCCATCCACAAAATTTGTTCATACCGAGAAGCAAGTAATGGATGTTATTAGAGAGGATGATCAATGGGAAATCATCACTACCGAACACAATAGAGCTCATAGGGCATTGCAGGAGAATTTTCGGCAGATAATCGAAGAATATTATTTCCCAGGCATAAAGAAATTAAAGTACCTTATAGGTAACTGCAAAATATGTAAGAAAAACAAGTACCAGAGAAAACCATCAAAGGTCAATATTGCAGAAACGCCGATACCAACTTATCCTGGCGAAATTTTGCACATAGATATAATTATAACAGACAAACAGCATTTTCTATCGTGCATAGATAAATTCTAAAAATTTGCATTAGTAATCCCAATCAATTCTAGATCAAGTGTGGATATTAAGGTAGCTTTAAGTCAAATTATGAGCAGATTTAGGAAGGTAAAAATAGTGGTTTCGGATAATGAAAAAGCGTTTCAGTCAAATTCAATTAACACATTTCTTCGGGATCATTTCGGAGCAGAGAAATTTTTCATCCCTGCATAGTAAAAGTAACGGTCAAGTGGAGCGCTTTCATTCCACGTCGCTGGAAAAAGCACGGTGTGTGAAAGCCCAACAAAACATAACTGATAATATCGAACTGATGTTATTATCTACTATTAAATAAAGGGTCCGCCAACTAACGTTTTTTTTCAACTAGTGGTTATTTCGTGAATGGTAACACTTAGCTCATGTCTGATTTGACAGATAATTAGTTTTATCCTTCAGCTGAACGAATATGGTTGTGTATACGCTTGAACTTCGCTTCGCTAAGTCAATGGCGATCGTTATCGGGCCATGTTGAACGAATTTTGTTCACAAAAGTTGAAGAGGAGGATATTAGCAACATTTGGTTTCAACAGGACGGCGCTACGTGCCACACAGCCGAAGCTACACTCAATGTTTTGCGCTCTGTTTTTGAAGATTGCATTATCAGCCGCAGAGCTGATGTCGTTTGGACACCTCGGAGCTGCGATTTGACACCATTGGACTATTATTT
Source organism: Wohlfahrtia magnifica (assembly GCA_023159175.1). Lineage (NCBI taxonomy): Eukaryota > Metazoa > Arthropoda > Insecta > Diptera > Sarcophagidae > Wohlfahrtia > Wohlfahrtia magnifica. The sequence continues at coordinate 50,060 of JAKWBJ010000428.1, read as the reverse complement.
GTGGGGTGCCGTCAAAGATAAGTGTTACGCCAACAAGCCAGAGACAATTGACGCTTTAAAGGACAATATTTGTGATGCCACTCGTGAAATACAGCTGCACACAATCGATAATGTGCTTAAAAATTGAACCGATCGTGTAGGCTACTGCATGGCCAGCCTAGGCAGCCATATGAATGAAATTATTTTCCATTATTAACCCGAAGGATTGTACTTTCAAATAAAAAAAGAAATTTGAGAAAATATTCAGTAGTTTTTTTATAGCATTTCAAAAAAAAAAAATATTTGGCGGACCCTATACAATAACACGGTGCATTCGGTAACGGAAAGAAAACCAATTGACATCTTGCACGAATTTAACAAAAACACCCTCTTAAAGGTGCAGAGTTGTTTGATATCGGCGCAACGAAAATTATTACAAACACATAATAGAGATACTGTCATAGAGAAATATCAACCTGGTGAAATCGTCTTCGTTAAAAGAAACAGACATTTAGGTAATAAGTTTGATAAAATTTTTTGTGCAGGGTGTCGTGCAGCAGGACTTTGGGTCTACTGTATTGATCAATGGACGAAAGATTCATAAGAATAATTTAAGATAATTATCGCATTTATATAAATTCCTTTTTATTGTAGTTTCCCATTTTATTTTTATTTAGATCACTGACAATTCTGGTACCTTGGGTATCACCAACAATTATTGACTACACGGATTCACATTTCATCGCTATAACCGGTGCCAAAGTAGCAACAAATAATAATTGCGATTACGTTATACACCTAACCAATTTGACGGAATACGAAGACGTTGTCAGGGAAAATGCGAATATTATCAAGCACCTGTCTGACGCAAGGGAAATTAGCATTGTCCAAGAACAAACAAGAGAAATTAGAAGAGTTTTGCAGACATTACGTAGACACAAACGATCTGCGAGATCAATTGCTGGAACCCCGGACCATAACGACTTAGAATCAATAGAAACTCGTATGGACTTACTTATTCATAACAACAACAAACAGTTTATAATAAATTTTGCAATTCAGGACAGAATAAATGAATAAACAGAAAAAATCAGTACCATCCAGAACTACGGACATACTAATGTAATAGGACAGAACAGTTTAATTCTTTTTGAGACCACTGTGATACCACTGTATCGGCGAAAGAGAATATAGTTCATCCCGCTATTCTTGACAACGTTAATTTGGAAACCGAATTTGAATCAAAAACTGTACCGGTTAGTGTTCACGATATATATAGAGTCAGTAATGTAACGATTGAAATACCGTTACAGTTAAAATAAAAATTATACCACATTCCCCAAAGACCCTCAACATAAATGATATTGGCCATGAACATATAATAACCCTTCCATACATTCATAAATTGAATCTGAAAAATTTATACTACATCGAAAAGCTGAAGGAGGATACTTTCGTGCATAAAATCGCTTTAGCGACATTGGCTGTCTTATTATCTTTTATTGCTAGGCTAGTGTATCGTTTGCAGCATAGATGTAGACGAAATGCAACAATGGATATCAGCGATATCATTAAAGAAATTGCGTCGAAACAGGGACGTTCCGACATTTAACAGGGGGAGAAGTTAGCAACAGGTGTGAATACCCTTATTAATTTTCAACACAATTAGTCCTTATTAATTACTTTTTGCTTGGTAATTGTTTTTGGTGAACTCATATTAATTTAACATATTATGCAATGTAAACATTTATTTAGTTAACCAAAATTTATTGTAATTTAACCAATCCAAATAAAGCATATGAGGTGATAATTGTTGTTAAATAAATTGATATTAATACCTGTATTTTTTGCTTAAAAAATGTGCATTGTTGTTAATTTTTATTAAATTGAAATTTATTGTATTTTGACCAATAGTAATTAAGCATAAATCACCTCATTTATTAAATAAAAACCTATGTTGCGAAATAATTGTTAACAAAAAACAGAACTGTGATCAAATTTGGAAAATAAATAAAGATCATTCTATGTCTAATCACTAAACCGAAAGGTCTTTTTAATTGGCGGCCAACGGAAATTCCGAAAAGATATCCTCATACAAGGATTAATAAAAAACGGAAAATATTAACAGTGAAAAAATATATTAATAAAAGAATTAATAAAAACAAAAAACAAAAAAAAAAATAGTGAAAAGATTTTCCCATAAAAGAATTAATAAAAAACTGAAATCATTAATAGTGAAAAAATATCCTGATAGAAGGATTAACAAGAGCAAAAAATATTAATAGAGAAAAAATTTTCATAGAAGAACTAGTGGAACAATATCCGTCCACAAGGTCTAATAGTCAAAATAGGAAGAATTAATGACAATTGTAACAAGTGGAAAATTAATACAACGAAAATAAGTAAAAGACAACTTATCAAATCAACTATAACGAAAGAAAGGAACATTTACTACAAACCAAAAGAAGTAAGGACGAGTTACTGTAAATCAACTGAGGAAGATATATAAAAAGCAAAAATAAGCAACAACATAGAAGCAGAAATCAGAATTAAAATTGCATCAGAAAGCCTGAGGATGATTATCATCTTAATGTAAGCAAATAAGTTATATAAATTTTTAATAAATCTGAACTTAATTTAAATAAACATTTCTATTAAACTTAAATTAAAAAAGAGATGAATTTAACTTAAATCTAAAAAAACTCAAGAAATTTTTTCTTTAACAATTTTTAAAATAAGTGATATTTAAAAGAACTATTTTTTTTAAAAAAAAGATAATTTCATTTTTATTAGGTTATTAAGTAATTAAATTTAATAATTTTTAACAATTATTTAGAAAATAATATAAAAAAGTGAATAAAATAGAAGTTGTAAGTGCATTTTTGATGCAAACTATATTTCCTTTTTAATTAAATTCGTATTACATATTTCGTTAGTATCCGTAGTGTTTGTTTGCGATAATTCTTTTTCTCTTCACAATTAATGACTAAGACAATATGACGACTTTTACTAAGGAACAAATAGTAGACTTGGTTTACTCTTGAGTGGAAGCTCTCACTAGGGATTTGCAAGGAAAAATAAACGAATTGACTAGAGTTTGAAGGTCTGACCCCAAAAATAGATCAATATGATCCAGTAACCGTAGGACGTTTTTCTAGAGGAACTTCTCTTGACTTGGTCAAGTCTTTGCCTGAATTTAAAGGCGAAGGCCAGACATACCCTGCATGGCGGGAGGCTGCGTATTTTGCTATGAATTATTATACTGAAGGGACCGAAAATTGTACGTTGCAATGGGAATATATCGCAATAAAATTACCGGAGCAGCTAATGCTAAACTGTCTGAATTCAATACAGTTTTAAATTTTAAAGCTGTAATTGCCCGACTGGACCAGTGTTACGCTGATAAAAGATCTCTTTATGCATTGGAAAATGAATTAAGTATTCTGAGGCAGGGAAATAAATCAATTTCGGACTTTTATGACACTGTTGATGAACATTTAACCCTTATAACAAACAAGAATAAGATGAGTTATTCTAATAGCGAGGATATAGCTAACGCACTTAATGAACGTGCTAGAGATAATGCATTACGAGTATTCATTTCAGGACTACGTCGTCCTTTAAGCGACATACTTTTTTCAGCAAGACCTGCCGATCAACCAACAGCCTTGGCAACTGCTCAGGAGTTGGAATCGGATCAGAAGCGCCAGGAATTTGGAGGAATTTTTGCAGATGGCGTTGTAGCGAAAACTAATTATGCAAACCAAAAGAGGAGCACTAACTTTCGACCAACACATCCGTCGTATAAATACACACACCCGGCTGACCCAAAGGACACGATAAAGCCAATGGACGTCTACCCTGGTTCTTCCATGTTTATTCGTCCGACACTTCATTCTTCTCCTCAGAAAAGCCTACAACACAACAACACAATTATAAACAAACGTAGATTTGAAGACTCGGGAAGAACCGCACCAACTCCTAAGGCCCAACGAGTTAATTACACAAATTCAGAAGAGGTAGAAGACTATGACGACGTAAGCTCGATCTTCGAAGAGAGCCTAAACGAGGATGAAGGAGTAGAACAATTCAATTTTTTAGAATAAAATCTCTCTTACCCTTCATAATCAAATTAGTTAGAGGTAAGAGATTTAGATTACTTGTTGACACCGTTACTTCAAAAAATGTTATCCAACCATTAAGTTGTTTGCAGGGGGTAACTTCTTTAAAACAACCATTTCAGTGAGAAATAATATTATTGGGCTATAGAACCACATTTTATATTCCACCGTCTTTAAAAAATTTTGACGGCATAATCGGGTGCGATTTCCTTAAAGAAATCCAAGCGATTGTTGACTTAGGATCTAATATTATAAGGTATAAAAAAGGGAATGTTTCTTTATTGTATGAAGACAAGGCTGGTGTCAATCATATTAATGTGGATTCGGAAGGAGTACCAGCGCATATCCGGAAGGATTTTGAGGAAATCATGACATCAAATAAAAATTCGTTTGCGGATCCAAAGAGATCATTACCATTTAATACCACTGTAGTAGCTAGAATTCAAACTAATACGGATGAACCAATTTATACTAGGTCATATCCATACCCAGTTTCAATGTCAGAATTTATTAATAACGAAATAGAGTCACTGTTACAAGACGGAATAATAAGGAAATCTACTTCACCGTATAATTCCCCAGTTCATATCGTGGGAAAGAAAGGCTTTGACGAAAATGGCAATCCAAACCATAGAATGGTAATTGACTTTGGAAATTAAATGAGAGAACAATTAGTGATAAATACCCAATGCCAGACATAGTGGTGATATTGGCAAATTTGGGAAAATCCAAGTATTTTTCTACTTTGGACCTTAAGGCTAGTTTTCATCAAATTATGCTTGATGAAAAGGACAGACAAAAGACGGCATTTAGCGTAAACAATGGCAAGTATGAATTTTGTAGATTGCCATTCGGCCTAAAAAATGCACCAAGCATTTTTCAGAGAGCTATCGACGACGTTTTACGCTCGGAAGTGGGTAAAACATGCCAGGTCTATATGGATGATATTATTATTCTTCATTCACCTGATGAATATAGTCATCTGAAACATATAAATACTATAATGCAAAAGCTTGAGAAGGTGGGGATGAGAATTTCACCTACAAAATCGAAGTTTTTCAAAACTGAGGTAGGTTTTTTAGGTTTCATGGTAACAACTGACGGTATTCGAACCTGTCCTGAAAAGGTGAGTTATTCTTGAATTCGAAACTCCAAAGAGTCTGAAGAGTCTTAGATCTTTCTTAGGACTCTCTGGTTATTACAGAAGATTTGTGTGAAATTATGCAAGAATAGCAAGCCTTTGACAAAGTATCTTAAAGGGGAAAATGGACAAACTCCGCTAGAAATCCTAAAAATATTAAAATAAATCTTGACGAGAATGCTTTATTAGCCTTTCAAAAGCTAAAGCAAATACTTGCCTCGGACGATGTTTTATTAACTTATCCCGATTACAGTAAAGTATTTGAACTTACAACAGATGCCTCCTCTGTCGCTTTGGGAGCCGTTTTGTCTCAGAATGCAAGACCCATAACAATGATATCGAGAACCCTGTCCACGGCAGAAGCGAATTATGCCACAAACGAACGAGAGTTACTCGCTATCGTGTGGGCACTTAAAAATCTTAGACATTTCCTGTACCGTATAAGTGGCATACATATTTATACCGATCGTCAACCACTTACATTCGCAATATTTGATAAGAATCCAAACTCAAAAATGAAGAGATGGAGATCATTTATAGGGGAATTTTCTCCAAAATTCTTCTATAAACCAGGTAAAGAAAATGTAGTTGTGGATGCGCTTTCACGACAATATATTAATTAATTGTCAGAAGATAGCGATGATATAAGATCAATTAAAATTCCGGTTTACCAATTTAAAAGTCAGTTTTCGATATCGAAGGGCAGTTACTATTCTGTTGTGAGAAAAATTATATTTCAGCAATTTATAAGACATGTAATTATTTATGACACTGTAGACAATTTACTTAAGTGTCTTAATGATAATATTAATTCAGATAGCGTAAACGCGATGCAGTGCGACTTGACTACATTGGCAGAGTTTCAAGATCGCCTTATTTCTCAATTCCCATCCACAAAATTTGTTCATACCGAGAAGCAAGTAATGGATGTTATTAGAGAGGATGATCAATGGGAAATCATCACTACCGAACACAATAGAGCTCATAGGGCATTGCAGGAGAATTTTCGGCAGATAATCGAAGAATATTATTTCCCAGGCATAAAGAAATTAAAGTACCTTATAGGTAACTGCAAAATATGTAAGAAAAACAAGTACCAGAGAAAACCATCAAAGGTCAATATTGCAGAAACGCCGATACCAACTTATCCTGGCGAAATTTTGCACATAGATATAATTATAACAGACAAACAGCATTTTCTATCGTGCATAGATAAATTCTAAAAATTTGCATTAGTAATCCCAATCAATTCTAGATCAAGTGTGGATATTAAGGTAGCTTTAAGTCAAATTATGAGCAGATTTAGGAAGGTAAAAATAGTGGTTTCGGATAATGAAAAAGCGTTTCAGTCAAATTCAATTAACACATTTCTTCGGGATCATTTCGGAGCAGAGAAATTTTTCATCCCTGCATAGTAAAAGTAACGGTCAAGTGGAGCGCTTTCATTCCACGTCGCTGGAAAAAGCACGGTGTGTGAAAGCCCAACAAAACATAACTGATAATATCGAACTGATGTTATTATCTACTATTAAATAAAGGGTCCGCCAACTAACGTTTTTTTTCAACTAGTGGTTATTTCGTGAATGGTAACACTTAGCTCATGTCTGATTTGACAGATAATTAGTTTTATCCTTCAGCTGAACGAATATGGTTGTGTATACGCTTGAACTTCGCTTCGCTAAGTCAATGGCGATCGTTATCGGGCCATGTTGAACGAATTTTGTTCACAAAAGTTGAAGAGGAGGATATTAGCAACATTTGGTTTCAACAGGACGGCGCTACGTGCCACACAGCCGAAGCTACACTCAATGTTTTGCGCTCTGTTTTTGAAGATTGCATTATCAGCCGCAGAGCTGATGTCGTTTGGACACCTCGGAGCTGCGATTTGACACCATTGGACTATTATTTGTGGGGTGCCGTCAAAGATAAGTGTTACGCCAACAAGCCAGAGACAATTGACGCTTTAAAGGACAATATTTGTGATGCCACTCGTGAAATACAGCTGCACACAATCGATAATGTGCTTAAAAATTGAACCGATCGTGTAGGCTACTGCATGGCCAGCCTAGGCAGCCATATGAATGAAATTATTTTCCATTATTAACCCGAAGGATTGTACTTTCAAATAAAAAAAGAAATTTGAGAAAATATTCAGTAGTTTTTTTATAGCATTTCAAAAAAAAAAAATATTTGGCGGACCCTATACAATAACACGGTGCATTCGGTAACGGAAAGAAAACCAATTGACATCTTGCACGAATTTAACAAAAACACCCTCTTAAAGGTGCAGAGTTGTTTGATATCGGCGCAACGAAAATTATTACAAACACATAATAGAGATACTGTCATAGAGAAATATCAACCTGGTGAAATCGTCTTCGTTAAAAGAAACAGACATTTAGGTAATAAGTTTGATAAAATTTTTTGTGCAGGGTGTCGTGCAGCAGGACTTTGGGTCTACTGTATTGATAAATGGACGAAAGATTCATAAGAATAATTTAAGATAATTATCGCATTTATATAAATTCCTTTTTATTGTAGTTTCCCATTTTATTTTTATTTAGATCACTGACAATTCTGGTACCTTGGGTATCACCAACAATTATTGATTACACGGATTCACATTTCATCGCTATAACCGGTGCCAAAGTAGCAACAAATAATAATTGCGATTACGTTATACACCTAACCAATTTGACGGAATACGAAGACGTTGTCAGGGAAAATGCGAATATTATCAAGCACCTGTCTGACGCAAGGGAAATTAGCATTGTCCAAGAACAAACAAGAGAAATTAGAAGAGTTTTGCAGACATTACGTAGACACAAACGATCTGCGAGATCAATTGCTGGAACCCCGGACCATAACGACTTAGAATCAATAGAAACTCGTATGGACTTACTTATTCATAACAACAACAAACAGTTTATAATAAATTTTGCAATTCAGGACAGAATAAATGAATAAACAGAAAAAATCAGTACCATCCAGAACTACGGACATACTAATGTAATAGGACAGAACAGTTTAATTCTTTTTGAGACCACTGTGATACCACTGTATCGGCGAAAGAGAATATAGTTCATCCCGCTATTCTTGACAACGTTAATTTGGAAACCGAATTTGAATCAAAAACTGTACCGGTTAGTGTTCACGATATATATAGAGTCAGTAATGTAACGATTGAAATACCGTTACAGTTAAAATAAAAATTATACCACATTCCCCAAAGACCCTCAACATAAATGATATTGGCCATGAACATATAATAACCCTTCCATACATTCATAAATTGAATCTGAAAAATTTATACTACATCGAAAAGCTGAAGGAGGATACTTTCGTGCATAAAATCGCTTTAGCGACATTGGCTTTCTTATTATCTTTTATTGCTAGGCTAGTGTATCGTTTGCAGCATAGATGTAGACGAAATGCAACAATGGATATCAGCGATATCATTAAAGAAATTGCGTCGAAACACGGACGTTCCGACATTTAACAGGGGGAGAAGTTAGCAACAGGTGTGAATACCCTTATTAATTTTCAACACAATTAGTCCTTATTAATTACTTTTTGCTTGGTAATTGTTTTTGGTGAACTCATATTAATTTAACATATTATGCAATGTAAACATTTATTTAGTTAACCAAAATTTATTGTAATTTAATCAATCCAAATAAAGCATATGAGGTGATAATTGTTGTTAAATAAATTGATATTAATACCTGTATTTTTTGCTTAAAAAAAGCGCATTGTTTTTAATTTTTATTAAATTGAAATTTATTGTATTTTGACCAATAGTAATTAAGCATAAATCACCTCATTTATTAAATAAAAACCTATGTTGCGAAATAATTGTTAACAAAAAACAGAACTGTGATCAAATTTGGAAAATAAATAAAGATCATTCTATGTCGAATCACTAAGCCGAAAGGTCATTTTAATTTTTACAAACGCACGGAATGAAACACCGATCGAACATCGCACAGAGGAAATAAAAATTAAACAAAAGCAATACGAATATTGCTGAATATTCTCTTTTAAATAAAAAGGGCTCGCGATTTGTTTCAGAATTTAAGGGTGGGTTTCATAATATTCAAATTATTAATAAATAAATTAATTGCTTCACAAATTATTAAGTGTAAAAATTTCTTGTGTTCGACTTGAAAAGCAAAATTAATTTTCGAATAATTTATGAAAATCTCTTAATTTTGATTTATTTACAAAATTACGGCCATTAAAACACAAGAATTTTTTACACTTTTACCTGTTGATGTTTAGAGTCGGATGTACTTCCCGAATTTTGTTGTTCATCTTTACAAAGAATACAGCGGCAATGTGGCATCCGGAGAAGGTTCTTCTTGGACGTCTCAAATTTGATATATGTATTTGATATTTTAATTGGTGGTTTGTTGTTGATAATTTCCTCTGTGTAATTGTAATTATTGTTGTTTATTTGTCTCATATTTGTGTGCCGCTGTGGTACGGTAGGTAAGACGCCCGCCTATCAACCAGAAGGTTTCGGTTCAATACCAGGCCAGACCATCTTAAAAAAAAGAAAGTTTTTCGACAGCGATATCACCATAAACATTAGCTGGTAACTGGTTATGAATATTACTACTATTGAAAATATCTCTAATGCATTTGCCGTTCGGCGCCGGCGTTAAACTGTATGTCCCTTTTAATGAATTTAAAAATAGAATCGGGTGCAGCTCATTGACTGAGAGAAGTCCCCATGTTCCTTCATGGAATGTTATGGGAATTAATATATAATATATATATTTGTCTCACAACACATTACTTATTGTTTTTTATGTTTGTTTTTATATTGTATGTTTATATGTACTCATGTTTTTTACACTGTTTAATTATTCGTGTTTTTTGTTTTGTATTATTTGTGTTTTTTGTTGAAATTTTAATTAATTTATATAATTTATCACAGCCACACTTACAGTTTTAAATAACTTATAATAAAACTGATTATATTTATTTTATTGAAATTAAATAAAATTAAAGAATGTTAAAACGAATAGCTTTAAGAATCTTACAAAGCTTAAGACACGATCACTTTCGAACTTAATATTTCATGCCCCTACTCGAGCGTCAAAATGTTTTTCCCTAATATTTTTAAGGGACCGATTAAATTAATTAAATTATAATTTAAACTTAAAAAGTGGAAACTGGAAATATTAGAGTTTACGAATTGAAATGAACACGACCGTGAGTTTCGATTGTTGCTTTTCAAGTGTTTTATTTACATATTATTTACTTAAACTCTAACTTAAAAGCTATTCAGCAACATATTTTTATATTTATATATTTTACTTATGAGTTTATTGAACTTGTATCTACATTATAATTAGGCTGATTCATATTCTTATAATAAATTCATTAATACACTTTTTATGTTATTATTAATATATATATATATATATATATATATATATATATATATATATATATATATATATATATATATATATATATATATATATATTGTCATAAATGGCACAACAGACGCTTTTGTTATCCAAAAACAAAAAAGAGGTTAACTAAAAGTGTGTTTGATATATGCAAAACGACGTAATTACAAACTTTTTTCTAACAAACTATTGTTTTTTGTACCAAAATATTGTTACGTTTTAACCTTTTTAAAATAAAACACCACTTTGTTGTTGTTACAGATTTATTTATTTACTAAACTATAACTTTTATACAGTTTATATTAGTACAACAACTTAATATTCGCTTATACAATACTTTTATTTTCGCTTAAACACGTCTTTATCTCATGAAAGAAAAACGATAACTAACTGAGTATTGGTAAAGCAGCCTCTATATAAAACTAATTGTCTACAGTTTGGAAGGTTCCGGAAATGTTTCATATCTTCTATTTTTATATCCGTTAAGTCGTCAAGCACGGTATTGACAGGGTGACACATAACCAACAAATATACCAAAATTTAGACATTTTTATTTTCGTAACATTGCCTCCCACTTAAGCCTGTTCGTCCCGAATAGGCTCATTATCTTTCTTCCCATAGCTCGCCAGCCGCTCTAGATGTACTACTTTCATTTTTTATCTTGAGCTATTGTTCTTCTGTATTCTGTATACCACATCGTTTAACAATTTGACCACCTTATAAGGTCCATCCCAGTTAGTTTGAAGCTTGAGAGATAATACTTTCCTCCGCTGTGGGTTGTAGAGTAAAACCAGTTGTTCCTCATGGAAGCCCTCCGTATTTGCTGCACGATCGTGTTTGGCTTTCATTCTATCGCTGGCCATTTCTAGTCGTGCCTCGATTCATAGCGTACTTTAGGACTTTAATTTTTCTTGGCCTTACCGACTGGTGCCCTCGATTTGTATTCCTGCAGATGATTCTAACTTGTTCTGGCTGCATTTTTAGCCGCAATTCTTTCAGTGAAGTTTGCTATCCATCCGCCGGCACCTTGCTAGCATCCAACCCAGTAATAACGCTGTTTTAATTTTTCTACTGTCTTTGCCACGCTAAGATGCCCTCCCCTAGGTTCGTTGTGAGACTAATTTAAAATGTCATTCATTTTTGAGTAAGGAGTTGTATTTCCAGCACTTTCCCAGCTTCGGTGTAAATACACATCTACCAGCTTTAAACTATCCCATTGAGCCTAATAAGCCTTTATTAGAGGGCAGCGGAAATTCTAAAAACCATGCCAGCCAGCTGCAGTAACAACTACAACGAATTAACGGTGTCGCTACAGTGTAAATTTGACGATAAACATAAACGAGAGTATAAGTCTAAATTGAAATGTTTCAATTGCGGAAAGAGCGGCCACTTCCAGAGAAACTCTAAAGCGCTATGCAAAAGGTCCAGATCCGTTTCACCACCGAGAAATAATAAACTTGCCAGCAAGCGAGAGCCACACAATCTCCATATCAGTGATGCAGAAAAATAACAGCAACCTTACAGCGTGGGGGTACATTAATGGCAGACACCACACCTCCACTATAGACACCGGTGCGACACAGTCTATAATCAGACCCGATATAGTGAAGGGAAAGTGTGAGGTACTCAATAATATCAGACTACGAACAGCTACTGGAGGGTCTGCCACCGTCTACGGAAAAATTGAGGTGAAGGTGACTATAGCGAACACTACCGTAAGCCATATTTTTATTGTCGCTGATATTGTAGACGATGTTATCATTGGTGCTGATTTTATGATAGTTCATGGAATCAATTTGAACATGGGGCAACAGATAATGAGTTCGCGTAATGTAGATATACCTCTAGACGTGGGATACCAGCATCAAGTGCACGCTAGGAGATTAGTTGCTGTCAAACAACAAAAATTACCACTTTAGACTGAGTCATTGATATGGGCGCGTATAGAGGGAGATTGTGAGGACAACCGCTTGTGGGTAGTAGAACCAGCAGAAATTACGGTGGATTTGTTGTCAGCAAAGGCCCTTGTCAAATTTAATAAAAAAAAAGAATAGTCCCAGTGAGAGTGCTCAATCTATCACGTTACGAAAAATTCATTTGTGAAAACTCCGAGGTAGGCCATTGTGCTCCTGTAGAGGCGGTAATAAACAGCGAAAAATTGCCGGAAGCTGCCAATAAGTCAGCCAAGGAACAACAGGTATTTGATGAGAATGTAGAGAAATGGGTAGCAGGTCTAGCAGCTACAAAAAGAAATAAAGCCAAAAAGCTGATAAAGAGACACGCCTGCGTATTCGTCACGAAAAATAAAAGTCAAGGTAGAACAGCTATAGTTAAGCATGAAATAAATACTGGCGTAGCGAAACCGATAATATAGGTATCCAGAAGTATACCTCTGGCGAAGCGTAATGAGGTTAAGAAGCTGGTAAATGAAATGGAGGAAAGCGGTGTAATTGAACCATCATCGAGTTCTTGGAGATTAGCTGTAGCCTTAGTTAAAAAGACAGATGGCAGTACAAGATTCTGCGTAGACTACAGGAAGCTGAACGATGTCACTAAAAGGACAGCTACCGGCTACCAAGAATTGACGATACCCTCGATACGCTAGCTGGAATAAAATGGTTCTCTATATTGAATCTGCAATGTGGTATTGGCAGGTAGAGATTGCAGACAAGCATAAGGAGAAAACTGCTTTCAGTGCGAACGGTGGCTAGTGGCAGTTTAAAGTTATGCAATTTGGGCTCTGCAATGCGCCGGTCACGTTCAAGCGGCTTATGGGAGCGCGTACTAAAAGAACTCCATTGGAAAACTTGTCTGGTTTAGATGCCATAATAGTGATGGGCAGAACTATCGACGAACACCTCAGAAACCTAGCAAAAGTTCTGCAACGAATATCAATGGCCGAAATAATATTAACCAAGAAATCGAAGGCGTATCATTGGGATGAGTCACAAGAAAAGGCGTTCCAGACACTAAAAGGCCTATTATGTGCTGCACCCGTTTTGGCGTATCCAGTCCTAGGTGAAAAATTCATTATTGACAGTGATGCCAGTGGATATGGTATTGGTGGCGTACTTTCACAGGTGGTCAATGGGACGGAGAAAGTCGAAGGCTACTATAGCCGCACGCTGTCAAAGCCTGAACGGAATTATTGTGTGACTCGATGTGAGCTACTGGCAGTGCTGGAATGCATAAAACATTACCATAAGTACCTATATGGTCAACATTTTCTTCTAAGGACTGATCATTCCGCACTGAGATGGCTGCTGCAATTTAAGAACCCTGAAGGACAGCTGGCACGTTGGACTGCGCGCCTCCAGGCTGATGACTTTAGCATTGAACACCGAAGTGGCATAAAACACGGATATGCTGATGCTTTATGCCATATGTAATTTGGAATGCAAACATTGTGTGAAAGTTGAGCGGAAGGAATCCATCATTGATATCCGACTAACGCAAATGGATGCAAACGAAAACTGGTCAGGAGCACAAAGAAGTGACCAAATATTGGCAAAGATTATAGCAGCAAAAGAAGAGGACAGACGGGCCGTCTGATCGGAACGCCACACGCGGGTTATTCCGAAATTTTTTCATCTAGGTAGTATGTCGTAATATGGCACTCTCATTATACTGTCATTGTGAGATTTTAAACAGCTATTACAATTATTTCATAAATATTAGTTGTTTTTGTTCTGTCTGATAATTTTTGTAGAAGTTTGTCATCACTAGGACTAGAAGTGGTACTTCAATTACACTGGTCTACAGCAAAAAAAAAAGCCTTTATATAAAACTATATGGAATATAATGATTTTGATGCGCTGAATTCAAATCAGTTTTCAGTTTTTTTCCATCAGGCTCAAGTTTTTTTATGGCGTGGCAAATTTTTCGCCCAAAATATGGTAGTTATGTCAATACATTTATAACTTGAATACGACTTAATGCAATTACCACCAAATGTTTAGGAACAAAATATCTTATAAATCATCTAAATAACATTTTATTTTTTTGTATTTTAAGCAATTTTTGAGATATTCATAACGTAGTTGCGAAAAAAAAAAAAAAAAAAATTTCGCACAAAATTAGAGCATTTTTTTTCTTTTTTTTTTCAAAAAGTTGTTACTTTACATGTTAAGCACCCAAATTAAAGCTTAAAATGTTAAGAATAAAATAAGCTATAAATCATGAACATCGATTGGCTCTTGCTGATTTTATTCAAAATTAAACGCAGGTACCTAACTTTGACCAAAATTAGCGAACAAATTTTTTCTTGCAAAATTATTGGACATTTTTTACTTTTATTTCCAAAAAGTTACAAAAAAATTCTTAGACTATAAATTTTACAAATTTTAAGCATTAAAATGAAATCCAGATATGTTGAAAGTAAAATAACCCATAAAGACAGGTACCCAACTGAATAAAAATGCAATTCTAACACAAAGTACATCCACTTGAAAATTATTACACAGCTTGATATATTTGTTGTAATGGTGGCAGAGTTGTTAGTTTGTGGGCAATTTTGGACTTGGGAATACGGAAGAAGCAGATTAGTAACCATGATTTGAAAAATGCACTGGTCGAAGACTGTAAAAGACTTCCCCCGAAACTACCCAAAAATTTGTTGCATTAACGGAAAATCGTCTTAAAGATGTAAGACATCAAATGCTTAACCATATTCCGTCTAAGTTTTTTCCAAAACTGATGATAATATACAAAACAAGCGCTGACTTGAATTTTCCATATATTTTATGTTTTCTTTAAATTACTTTTACAAATATTTAAAAACATTAAGACATAATTTTAATTTAAATAAAGAAGTATTTTTATGACTTTGAATGCTTACAGCATCAAAACAAAGGATGATAGCAAAAAGATTGAAAAGACCAATTTTCATAAAAATACTTCTTTATTTAAATTAAAATTATGTCTTAATGTTTTTAAATATTTGTAAAAGTAATTTAAAGAAAACATAAAATATATGGAAAATTCAAGTCAGCGCTTGTTTTGTATATTATCATCAGTTTTGGAAAAAACTTAGACGGAATATGGTTAAGCATTTGATGTCTTACATCTTTAAGACGATTTTCCGTTAATGCAACAAATTTTTGGGTAGTTTCGGGGGAAGTCTTTTACAGTCTTCGACCAGTGCATTTTTCAAATCATGGTTACTAATCTGCTTCTTCCGTATTCCCAAGTCCAAAATTGCCCACAAACTAACAACTCTGCCACCATTACAACAAATATATCAAGCTGTGTAATAATTTTCAAGTGGATGTACTTTGTGTTAGAATTGCATTTTTATTCAGTTGGGTACCTGTCTTTATGGGTTATTTTACTTTCAACATATCTGGATTTCATTTTAATGCTTAAAATTTGTAAAATTTATAGTCTAAGAATTTTTTTGTAACTTTTTGGAAATAAAAGTAAAAAATGTCCAATAATTTTGCAAGAAAAAATTTGTTCGCTAATTTTGGTCAAAGTTAGGTACCTGCGTTTAATTTTGAATAAAATCAGCAAGAGCCAATCGATGTTCATGATTTATAGCTTATTTTATTCTTAACATTTTAAGCTTTAATTTGGGTGCTTAACATGTAAAGTAACAACTTTTTGAAAAAAAAAAAGAAAAAAAATGCTCTAATTTTGTGCGAAATTTTTTTTTTTTTTTTTTCGCAACTACGTTATGAATATCTCAAAAATTGCTTAAAATACAAAAAAAAAAAAAAAAATGTTATTTAGATGATTTATAAGATATTTTGTTCCTAAACATTTGGTGGTAATTGCATTAAGTCGTATTCAAGTTATAAATGTATTGACATAACTACCATATTTTGGGCGAAAAATTTGCCACGCCATAAAAAAACTTGACCCTGATGGAAAAAAACTGAAAACTGATTTGAATTCAGCGCATCAAAATCATTATATTCCATATAGTTTTATATAAAGGCTTTTTTTTTGCTGTAGACCAGTGTAATTGAAGTACCACTTCTAGTCCTAGTGATGACAAACTTCTACAAAAATTATCAGACAGAACAAAAACAACTAATATTTATGAAATAATTGTAATAGCTGTTTAAAATCTCACAATGACAGTATAATGAGAGTGCCATATTACGACATACTACCTAGATGAAAAAATTTCGGAATAACCCGCGTGTGGCGTTCCGATCAGACGGCCCGTCTGTCCTCTTCTTTTGCTGCTATAATCTTTGCCAATATTTGGTCACTTCTTTGTGCTCCTGACCAGTTTTCGTTTGCATCCATTTGCGTTAGTCAGATATCAATGATGGATTCCTTCCGCTCAACTTTCACACAATGTTTGCATTCCAAATTACATATGGCATAAAGCATCAGCATATCCGTGTTTTATGCCACTTCGGTGTTCAATGCTAAAGTCATCAGCCTGGAGGCGCGCAGTCCAACGTGCCAGCTGTCCTTCAGGGTTCTTAAATTGCAGCAGCCATCTCAGTGCGGAATGATCAGTCCTTAGAAGAAAATGTTGACCATATAGGTACTTATGGTAATGTTTTATGCATTCCAGCACTGCCAGTAGCTCACATCGAGTCACACAATAATTCCGTTCAGGCTTTGACAGCGTGCGGCTATAGTAGCCTTCGACTTTCTCCGTCCCATTGACCACCTGTGAAAGTACGCCACCAATACCATATCCACTGGCATCACTGTCAATAATGAATTTTTCACCTAGGACTGGATACGCCAAAACGGGTGCAGCACATAATAGGCCTTTTAGTGTCTGGAACGCCTTTTCTTGTGACTCATCCCAATGATACGCCTTCGATTTCTTGGTTAATATTATTTCGGCCATTGATATTCGTTGCAGAACTTTTGCTAGGTTTCTGAGGTGTTCGTCGATAGTTCTGCCCATCACTATTATGGCATCTAAACCAGACAAGTTTTCCAATGGAGTTCTTTTAGTACGCGCTCCCATAAGCCGCTTGAACGTGACCGGCGCATTGCAGAGCCCAAATTGCATAACTTTAAACTGCCACTAGCCACCGTTCGCACTGAAAGCAGTTTTCTCCTTATGCTTGTCTGCAATCTCTACCTGCCAATACCACATTGCAGATTCAATATAGAGAACCATTTTATTCCAGCTAGCGTATCGAGGGTATCGTCAATTCTTGGTAGCCGGTAGCTGTCCTTTTAGTGACATCGTTCAGCTTCCTGTAGTCTACGCAGAATCTTGTACTGCCATCTGTCTTTTTAACTAAGGCTACAGCTAATCTCCAAGAACTCGATGATGGTTCAATTACACCGCTTTTCTCCATTTCATTTACCAGCTTCTTAACCTCATTACGCTTCGCCAGAGGTATACTTCTGGATACCTATATTATCGGTCTCGCTACGCCAGTATTTATTTCATGCTTAACTATAGCTGTTCTACCTTGACTTTTATTTTTCGTGGCGAATACGCAGGCGTGTCTCTTTATCAGCTTTTTGGCTTTATTTCTTTTTGTAGCTGTTAGACCTGCTACCCATTTCTCTACATTCTCATCAAATACCTGTTGTTCCTTGGCTGACTTATTGGCAGCTTCCGGCAATTTTTCGCTGTTTATTACCGCCTCTACAGGAGCACAATGGCCTACCTCGGAGTTTTCACAAATGAATTTTTCGTAACGAATTTTTCATTATTTTATGTTTTCTTTAAATTACTTTTACAAATATTTAAAAACATTAAGACATAATTTTAATTTAAATAAAGAAGTATTTTTATGAAAATTGGTCTTTTCAATCTTTTTGCTATCATCCTTTGTTTTGATGCTGTAAGCATTCAAAGTTATTTTTTAAGGAACACAACACACTGTTTTGCACTATATATATATATATATATATATATATATATATATATATATATATATATATATATATATATATATATATATATATATATATATATATATATATATATATATATATATATAGTAAACAGCAAATTGACCCTTGTGGTACCGTAGTCATTATTGATCTCCCTGACTTGACATTATTTACCCTTGTAAATTGTCTTCTATTTGTCAAATAGGACTCAAAACATTTCAATTCAATTCCTTGAATACCATACTTGTATAGCTTCTGCAGTAGTATGGTTTTATAAATCGTCTCAAAAGCTCTCCTAAAGTCGAAAAGATTGCTATAATTTTCTTGTTTTCTACCTTCTTCCAGCTGTCTATAATAAAATTAACCGCTGTTTCACAGGAAAAAACCTTCCGAAATCCAGGTATTTCGATAGTAAAGCGTTCGACTAAATATACTGTCCCAATTGTTCTTTTACCACTTTTTCCATTGTTTTTCACATGTCTTTATTAGGCGAAACTCTTTACACAGTTTTGTTCCTTTAGTCTTCTCGATTGATGTTATCATAGATTCCTTCCAACTATCTGGAAAAATTCTCGTTCTTAGGAATTCATTTATTATATCTAGCATCGTACCTCCTATAACATTCCAGCTGTTAAGTATAATTTTCTTTGATATTCTATTACAGTCTGCTTTATTTTTTTTTAATATTTACATATATTTCTTACATATATTTCCATTGTTGTTGCACGATATTTAAACTTGTTATCTATTACAGGAATTTGGTTTGAATACCGCACATTAGGTATTGCATTATTAATTTTCTCGCCGTTCAAGCGCCTTATTTCATTATTGAACCATTTGTTTAAATTATTCTTGACAATATTCTTAAATATCATGCTTTCAACCGCCTTCTCCAGTTATTGCCGAGATTATCATACTCATTTATTTGTCGTATGCCTTTGATTAAATTGTGTGCTGTCGTATTGAAAAATTCCATATTTTCTTTACTACCTGCCGCTGTTCTTATTATATCAATAGCTTCCTAATCCGATATTTTATTCGAGTTATTAATTTTGGCCGATATATTCCTGTTATTTGTAATTATATAATAAATTATCGTCTTCGAGTTTTCCGATATCCTTGTAAAATCCGTTGTTATCTGCTTAAGGCCATTATCATTCATGGTACATTCTATTTTACCTTTGTAAAATCTATCCATTACTCCAATCTATATTCAAATCGCCTGCTATTACTATATCACAGTTTGCTTGATCTATCTCTTAAAATCTTAGCAGAGCGAAAAATTGAAATTTCAAAAAAAAGTATTTTAACTCGCTCTGTTAAAACTTCTGGCAATTAACTAGGACCCAATCCCTATAAAATGGGTCCTACCATTCATGTTGTCCTGTTTGTCCACAAAAAGGATAACAGCAAAACAAATATATATATATGAATTCCGAAAAAATTTAAAAAAATCGTATTTTAACTAGCTGTTAAGACTTCTGGCAATTCATCATGTTACTAGGACCCAAGCCACATTAAATGGGTCCAAATTCATAAGCCCATGTTGTCCTGTTTTTCCACAAAGAGGAAAAAAATAGAAAAATCAAAAAATTTAAAAATCGTACTTTAACTAGTTCTGTTAAGACTTCTGGCAATTAATCCAGCTACTAGGACCCAATCCCTATAAAATGGGTCCTAGTTCATCCGCCCATGTTGTCCTGTTTGCCCACAAAAAGGATAACAGCAAAAAAAATTGAATTTCGAAAAAAATTTAAAATATCGCATTTTAACTAGCTCTGTTAAGATTTCTGGCGATTAATTCTGTTACTAGGACCCAAGCCCCATTTAATGGGTCCTAATTCATCCGCCCTTGTTGTTCTGTTTTAACACAAGGATGAGCCAAAAAAAAATAAAATTACTTTTTAAAAATTAAAAAAAAAACGTATTTTGACTTGCTCTGTTAAGACTTCTGGCAATTAATCCAGTTACTGGGATACCATCCCCATTAAATGAGCCCTAGGTTCATCCGCTCATGTCTTCCTGTTCTTCTAAAAAAGGATATTTGTAAAAATATATATTTTTTTTTAAAGGATATTTGTAAAATTTTTTTTTTTTTTTTAAAGGATATTTGTAAAAATATTTTTTTTTTTTAGTTCGAAAAAGTTAACAAAAAATGAGTTTAACGCGCTCGGTTAATTCATTTACTAGGACTTTGCTCCAGTAAAAAATGAGACTAAATTTGTCCACCCATGTTGTATTTGTTCCGGTCTATATTGATTTTTACCTTATCCTAGTGAAGAATTTATTATTCTACTTTTATATATCAATTAGGTATATTTTTTTTGCTAAATTTTATACTTTTTATCAATAATATATATATATATATATATATATATCTATATATATATATATATATATATATCTATATATATATATATATATATATATATATATATATATATATATATATATATATATATATATATATATAAAATGAGGTCATAAATCGTTTTTTTCTTTTTTTATTAATAGTTAAGTTACTAACAGAGCTGTGCTAAATTATTTGGTTTGTGTCTAGGGTTATAAATTAAAAATTTATCTTCACACACGTTTTTTCTTTTCCTACAATTCAGTTTATTCTGGTAGACTGGACATTTCGCTATTGCATGATTTTCATCTAGACCAGGGGGTGTGCAAAAAAAAGAAACACTTAAAATGATAAATACACTGCAGTTAAAACGCTGTAAAAAAAATTGGTATTCATACATAGTACAAACATGCAGAAATTTATGTAGCTTATTATTAACACTTCTCGGTGCAAAAATCAAAATTTTAGCTCTCTTCAAAATCAAGGGATTCCCGTTCCAATTGATATGTACCAGTATAATATACTATTAAAGCAAGCCTTTTTTAAGCCTTTTTGATAAGCACTTATCTTAAAAATAAATTTTAAATAAAAGGCTATAGGCTATATAAATTTAAAAAAATTCCAAATAAGTGGTGACACACCCATACAAAGTAAATACTTATTTTTCTATATCTTCAAAATGGTAACAGATAAAGCCTCTTAGTTTGTCCCAAATAGATTCATAGCCAACACAAATCAGCTGTCAAAAAGTGGGCGGGATTGGACAAGTTGACGTTGTACCTTCCATACAACGTATATATTGGTTTTAATATATGGTCGGTTTTAATATTGGTCTGATTAAATTCATAGTCCATACAAATCGTCAGTAAAAACTGGGAGGAATTGACAAATGGACGTAGTACCTCCCACACAAACTAAATATTGATTTCACTATATCTTGAGAACGGTTAAAGCTAAAATTTCAGTATTTGGTCTAAGTGACTTTATGACCAATACAAATTATCAGCTGATTTGCTATTGGAAAAACATTAAACATTTTATTCCTAGTTACTGATGGTTTGTGCGTGATCAATATAATTATTATATCCAGTAATATATCATTTTTAAAATTAAAAAGGCAAGAATTTGAAATTATTTTACCCTTTTTATATTTAATTTTGCCACTTTATTTTTTTTTTCTTTCTTTTTTTACTTTCAAAGTGATATAACTTTTTTGTCTATATTTGTCCACACACTTTGTTAACACTGACTTTAAATACCAAATTACTAACCTGTTAACATTGTAGTTAATAATAAAAATGAAAGATGAAGGATGAAAAATTTATATTCATCCGTAGAGATCCTCTTCCTCGTGAAGAGTTCAAAATATCGGGTATGTTCTGAATTCTACTTTGAAGTAAAAGTAATTTGTAACCACTTCAAATTGACACTATGTTGTTCTGCATTTTACTTTTCGTTTCGGTTTTGTTTTCGAACATCAATTCGTAGTGAATTATTATGTTCTAGAAACTATTCTAACACACACAAAAAAGTAGTTTGAAAATACTTTTTAATTTTATTGTGAAATTGAAACCTTTTGCAGAAATATGTAAGTATAATTAATATTCAATTAAATAAAACGCCCAGATTAATATATTTTTTTGTTAAAATTAAAATTTTGCGTATTTTGGAGGGGAAAGCACAAGAATACCACGCAGGATGCGATATTGTTACGCTTTATGCAAACAATCCAGACCTGGCAAAAGGATTTGCAAAAGGAGACCGTGTAAAATTGGAAGAGTTGTGGAAAGAACTTACCGTCGAATTAAATAGTAATGGTCCACCATCAAAGAATACATATGGTTGGAAAAAGGTTAGCTACATTGTTCATATGAAATGAATTTTTTTTACATGAATGGCAATTTCTATACAGATTTGGATGGATTGGAAGGCATTAGTGAGACGAAAAATCGCGCATAATAGTTCGGAGGCCAGAGCGACTGGTGGTGGGCCCTTTAACAAATTTGTGCTTACAAAAATGGAGGAGGCTGTTGGTCAGTTGTGTGGGATATTCGCAGTTATCGAAGACGTTGAAAACGCACTGGATTTTGGTGATGAACACACAGAAGTAGAAACTATAGAAGACTATAATTTTCTGTTAGAAGAAAATGTTGCTTCCACCAGTAAGGATGCTTCCATGCAACGATGCAACGCTGCTACTCCTACTCCAGAGCTAGAGGAATTAAAGATCAATTACCACACAGAAATATGTGATTAATTAATTAATGAAGCTAAAAACCTAACCATATGTACATACGTGGAATTTGAGTGGTTCCTTTTTTATTTTATTTTTAATAACTGAATTTTATAATTAATTTTTATTGATCTCACTATAGTTTAAATTTAAGTACACAGAATGTAATGTTGATTTCTTTTTGTTTTTTCAATGAGCTAAATATTTCATCTAATTAATAAAAAATGAATTTTAAGTTTTATTATATAATAAAATTATTTCAAAAAAATTATATTTGATATTTTAATCACTAAAGTCGATTGGCGATATCATCTCTTATTGAGGCGGATACGGAATCAGTTATTAATTCAGCCAAATCATCGTTATCGTTTTCATTTCCTATGTTTATTTCTTCCATATCTCGTACATTAAAATGTCTGCAAATAATATGCAGTGCACAGCATACGTTTATAATTCGAATTGCTTTTAGGGGCTGATACGGAAGAATATGACCAAGACATCGAAAGCGGCTTTTTAACACACCAATAGTTCTTTCAATTACATTTCTTGCTGATGCATGTCGTTCATTAAATCTGTGTTGACGTGTACCAGGCTCTCCCTATAAGGAGTTAATAAAAATGGTTGAAGAGCATATCCTGCGTCACCCAACAACCAGTTGCCTCTTTCACCATTGTCATAACAACGGGAAAAATAACCGCGAGCTTTACTAACGCTCCAAATTAGAGAATCGTGACTAGACCCGGGCCGGCAGGCATCGACCGCTTTTATAACCATCTTATAATCACAAATCTATAAAAAATAGTAAATAAATATAACGTTTTTCTATAGTAAGTTAGATATACTTACAATCATAGCATTTACGCTGTAATAACCTTTTCTGTTATAGAACAGATTTCCATCATTGTGCGGCTTAGTAATTTCCACGTGAGTGCCGTCAACGCATCCTATCACACCGGGTATACCAAACTTTTGCATAAAATTACGCTTAGAAAAAGTTCGTTCGTCGTCGGTCATGGCTAATTTATCCACTTAGGACAAATATATTTTTCTAAAATAATAAGCACATGATTTAAAATTTTGCACGTGGTGCTCCGGGCCAAAGCCACATCGCTGTCTTTTCCAACCCCCCGTTGAAATCCGCCTTCTGCTAAAAATCTCTATGTGGCAGCAAGCTGTATTTGTGCCGCAATGGAAGACTCGGGCAGCCTTAACTTTACACAATTTAAGAGGTCACGAAATGCATCCTTGTTAATGCGGTAATACTGTAAAAACCTAAATAAGTTGAACATATACAATGCTCATTAAAATATGTACTTGTTTTTGGGTACTTACATGGCTTCGTTGATATCCAAAGGATTTGAGTGATCTCGCAAAATCCTCCTCTGTAATTTTGCTTTCGCGAATTTATTGTTTCGATGCACCATGAACACTAACACCACATTCATTATTTATTGTGTATTTTATTATCTTTTTTATATGAATGTAGTAATTTTATGAATTATAAAGCAAGATTGTATTTATAATTTAAAAGTCACACGGAAAACATATATCAGCTGTTTACGATTTTTGTTTTCGAAATTCATTCCATATAAAAAAATGTAACATCAAATCACTTCTTTTGCAGAACATCAGAAATAAAAAGTTTACTTTTCAAATCGTATTTTACTTTCATTCTACTACTTTTCTGGAACATACCCGTATAAATATAATCCGTAAAGATCACAAAAGTCCTCGTGAAGGGCTTTACATTTATCTCTCTAGGGAAACTCCGACTCGAAGGACCAAATATTTGGGCGTAGATCCAAATAAAACAGTTTTTCCCAAAGGAGAGAATAATTCCCCTTATTTAATAAATATAACCTTAGAAATGGTTATTTTAAAAATACAATATGTATATACGGTGTATATATGTATAGTGTTATGACATCAAATTTAAGGTAATAGAAGAGAAAATAAACAGTCTGCAGTGCCAACGACCAGAACAAGTACGAATCATACCAGAAGTCTTCAGCAGAATAAAGACACCCTGCTTTGACGGTAGTACACCTTTGGCGGTATTTAAATTTCAATTCGACACAGTAGTCAGTATAAATGGATGGAATGATAAAGAAAAGGCTCTAGAACTAATTTTGGCGTTAAAATGACTCGCTTCTAGCCTTTGCAATGGAAGTCGAGAGGTTGGTGCAGCTAACCTATCCAGAGAAAAATCACCCACTAGTGGATCATTTGAAGACCGAAGTCTTCGTCAACGGCTTAAGAGACCCTGATGTTAAACTAGCTGTATGTATCAAAGCCACAAATATACAAGGTACGTAATTAAGAAGTTGTGGCAGAGAAAGATGGTGAAATCAACAGAATAGAGGAGGTGGTAAAGCGGCTTTTAGCTGAGCAGAAATCAAAATTGAAATGTTTTAACTGTGGAAAGAGCGGCCACTTCCAGAGAAACTGTAAAGCGCCATGCAAAAGGTCCAGATCCGTTTCAATACTGAGATATAATAAACGGGCCAACCACCATCCAACGACAAAAGAGTCCCCGTTAAACTAAAACGAGCTAGCACTGAGGGGCAAGAGCTAGCTCCCATAAGCGAGGGCCCCACCATCTCTATATCGGTGATGCAGGAAAATAACAGCAACCTTACAGCGTGCGGGTACATTAATGGCAGACAATTCATCCTCACTATAGAAACCGGTGCGACACAGTCTATAATCAGACCCGATATAGTGAAGGGAAAGTGTGAGGTACTCAATAATATCAGACTACGAACAGCTACCGGAGGGTCTGCCACCGTCTACGGAAAAATTGAGGTGAAGGTGACTATAGCGAACACTACCGTAAGCCATATTTTTATTGTCGCTGATATTGTAGTCGAGGTTATCACTGGTGCTGTCTTTATAATAGTCCATGGAATCAATTTGAATATGGGGCAACAGATAATGAGTTGGCGTAATGTAGATATACCTCTTGACGTGGGATACCAGCATCACGTGCACGCTAGGAGATTAGTTGCTGTCAAACGACAAAAATTACCACTTTAGACTGAACAGAAATTAAGATGGACTTGTTATCAGCAAAGGGTGTCGTCATATCTAATAAACAAGGAATAGTCCCAGAGAGAGTGCTCAATCTATCACGTCACGAAAAATTCATTTGTGAAAACTCCGAGGTAGGCCATTGTGCTCCTGTAGAGGCGGTAATAAACAGCGAAAAATTGCCGGAAGCTGCCAATAAGTCAGCCAAGGAACAACAAGTATTTGATGAGAATGTAGAGAAATGGGTAGCAGGTCTAGCAGCTACAAAAAGAAATAAAGCCAAAAAGCTGATAAAGAGACACGCCTGCGTATTCGCCACGAAAAATAAAAGTCAAGGTAGAACAGCTATAGTTAAGCATGAAATAAATACTGGCGTAGCGAGACCGATAATATAGGTTTCCAGAAGTATACCTCTGGCGAAGCGTAATGAGGTTAAGAAGCTGGTAAATGAAATGGAGAAAAGCGGTGTAATTGAACCATCATCGAGTTCTTGGAGATTAGCTGTAGCCTTAGTTAAAAAGACAGATGGCAGTACAAGATTCTGCGTAGACTACAGGAAGCTGAACGATGTCACTAAAAGGACAGCTACCGGCTACCAAGAATTGACGATACCCTCGATACGCTAGCTGGAACAAAATGGTTCTCTATATTGAATCTGCAATGTGGTATTGGCAGGTAGAGATTGCAGACAAGCATAAGGAGAAAACTGCTTTCAGTGCGAACGGTGGCTAGTGGCAGTTTAAAGTTATGCAATTTGGGCTCTGCAATGCGCCGGTCACGTTCAAGCGGCTTATGGGAGCGCGTACTAAAAGAACTCCATTGGAAAACTTGTCTGGTTTAGATGCCATAATAGTGATGGGCAGAACTATCGACGAACACCTCAGAAAGTTCGGCAACGAATATCAATGGCCGGAATAATATTAACCAAGAAATCGAAGGCGTATCATTGGGATGAGTCACAAGAAAAGGCGTTCCAGACACTAAAAGGCCTATTATGTGCTGCACCCGTTTTGGCGTATCCAGTCCTAGGTGAAAAATTCATTATTGACAGTGATGCCAGTGGATATGGTTTGGTGGCGTACTTTCACAGGTGGTCAATGGGACGGAGAAAGTCGAAGGCTACTATAGCCGCACGCTGTCAAAGCCTGAACGGAATTATTGTGTGACTCGATGTGAGCTACTGGCAGTGCTGGAATGCATAAAACATTACCATAAGTACCTATATGGTCAACATTTTCTGCTAAGGACTGATCATTCCGCACTAAGATGACTGCTGCAATTTAAGAACCCTAAAGGACAGCTGGCACGTTGGACTGAGCGCCTCCAGGCGAAGCACGGATATGGTGATGTTCTCTCACGTCGGCCTTGTAATTTGGAATGCAAACATTGTGTGAAGCTGTGCGGAAGGAATCCATCATTGATATACGGCTAACGCAAATAGATGCAAACGAAGATTGGTCAGGAGCACTAAGGAGCGACCCAATATTGGCAAAGATTATAGCAGCAAAAGAAGAGGACAGACCGCCATTCCGATCAGGGTAGAAATTTCGAGTCCGCTATATTCAAAGAAATGTGTGAAATATACGGTATTAAGACTCAAACGATGCCGCTTCATCCAGTCTGATGGAATGGTGGAACGATTTAATCGAACCCTGGAGGAATACTTGCGAGAAGTAGTAAGCGAGCATCAAAAGGATTGGGGCGAACACCTACCGATGTTTCTACTGGCGTACCGATGAGCTGTCCATGAGTCAACATCTAAATCCCCTGCCAAGATTATTTTTGAGACTGAGCGAAAACTATCTGGTGACTTAGAGTTTGGTGTTAAGCCTACCACAGAGAGGAATGCCATATATGCTAAACAACAGGGAAGCCTCAATGAACTTCACGAATTTGTGCGCTCACGAATTAAAATGGTCAGCGATAGAATGAAAGCCAGATATGATCGTGCAGCAAATACGGAGGGCTTCCATGAGGGACAACTGGTTCTACTCTACAACCCACAGCGTAAGAAAATATCTCCCAAGCTGCAAACTAACTGGGATGGACCTTACAAAGTAGTCAAAAGGTTAAATGATGTGGTATACAGAATACAGAAGAATAATAGTCCGAGATCCAAAATGAAAGTGGTACTTGTAGAACGACTTGCGAGCTATGGGAAGAAGGATGATGGGCCTATTCGGGACGAAGAGGCTTAAGCGGGAGGCAGTGTTACGAAAATAAAAATATAACACTGCATTGTGGGATTTTGGTATATTTTGTGTCACCCTGTCAAATTGGCATATAAAGTAAACAATTCTAACAACCAAAAACATAATTTGGAATATGATAACAATTTAATTTATGAACAAACTCAATTCAGCGATAAATTTTTACCAAGTACATATTTCGTTAATGATAGTAAGGAGATAAGATGTTCAATTGATGATGTACAATCTGTGAATAAAATACCTGTTATTGACTACAAATTTAGATTCCGTACAATATATTTGCAGCAGCTGATTTTTTTTTTTTTAATAAAAAAAAAAACAGATTATGCGGGAGTATCTACTACAGAGATTCTGGATTATTGGGACGTAATGGGCAATATTATATTAAACATTATAAACAAATCACTAAGAACCGATGCTGCTGTCAATTTTATTATAAATAGATGGAAGTGCAAAGATAGGAAGAATAGAATATTAGCAATTTGTCTTGATTTTAAACGAGCATTTGAGACTATAGATAGAGATATTCTTTTGAATAAGCTATAAAAATATGGTATACAAGATTCGGAACTACAATGGTTTCGATCTTATTTCACTAATCGCAGACAGTTGATAAACGTTAACAATGCGAGACTGCTGCCAATTTTATTATACATAGATGGAAGTGCAAAGATAAGAATAGAATATTAGCAATTTGTCTTGATTTTAAACGAGCATTTGAGACTTAGATAGAGATATTCTTTTGAATAAGCTATCAAAATATGGTATACACGATTCGGAGCTACAATGGTTTCGATCTTATTTCACTAATCGCAAACAGTTGACAAACGTTAACAATGTAGTAACTAATACAATAGTAAATGATTATGGTGTACATCAGGGCTCAGTTCTAGGAGCTCTCCTATTTATTATATACATAAATTATATGGAATATATATTAGAAATAGTGAGATCGTCTTATATGCAGGCGATACATACCTTGATTTTCACGCAAGCGGCAACTGAGGATTTATGTTATAAATATTTTAAGTTAGATACGAATACAAATTATTCAAAATGAATATGTTAAAACTAAATGAAAACAAGATCCAATTAATGGAAATCTATGAGCACTGATAAAATTTTCAAAATTAATAATGTGATTATAGAAATGTTAATAACATAAAATATCTGGGTTTCTTAATTGATAAAAACTTAGTTGTAAGGAACATATTGAATACATATGTAAAAAAAATTTGCCAAAAAATAATTTTTTTTGGAACAAGATATCAATAATAACTGCAATTAATATATATAACACAATTGTAAAGCCACATTTCGAAAACGGGCCAACCATAATATTTAGATGCAGCTCAGAACAACAAATCGCAAGGCAAAAAAAAAAAACTGCAGAATAAGGCTATGCGTGCAATATTAAAATGAAATAGATATACATCAAGAGAACATACGTTGGATGCACTGAAATGGATGAATATAAAAAAAAGGCTACAATTAAATACAATATTCTTTATCGAGAAAATAAAAATGGGAAATGCACCTGATAACCTAATCGAGCAGATAAGTTAGTTTGGAGAGGTACAACCTTATAATTTCATAAATGCATTGGATTTCAGACCGCAGAGGGCAAATAAAACGGCAATGCAAAAATCATTATTCTACAAGGGATTGAACCTCCACTACTTGATGCCGGATGATGTAAAGAATGAATTGAATATAACTGTATTTAAAAGTGAAACTAAACTTTATAAAAAAAACTTTCTAATTTTGCATATGTATATATGTATATATTTTTGTTTTGTATTATTTTATTTGTTGAACTGAATCAAATGTAATTTAAAAGTATTATGAATACTACTAATAAAATAAATAAATAAATAAAAAATAAAAATTCAGACAACAAATCACTAGTTTTGCCCGTTCTTCCTGGAATAAAATTAATTCTTAATTTTATTCGCATAACTTTAGGTTGGCTAATTTAATAAATTTACACTGTGAGGCGACAACTAATTTGTCTCGTTTTATGGCAGATCCAATTTTGAAAAACAGCATAGCCTATTTCGTTTGTCGGATCTTCTTCTGTCTTGCGAATTACAACCAAATCGGTTGTCATTTTCGATTGTTTGCCAAATAACCAAAAAAAGAAAACATAATATATGTACATATATACATATTTATATGAATGATTCTGAAAAACGTATAAAACTTAAAATTATGTACATTTAACATATGATCAAAAAGTTGGCATTAAAAATGTCAAGCTATAACGCTGAGATTTAGCGGGAATATCAACAACATATGTACAAACTTAACACACACAAAAAATCGATGGGACCGTCACACAGGAATTATTCCGAAAACTTTTTGATCAAGGTAGTATGTATGTATTACTTTTAAATTCTTATTTAAATTGTTGTTCAATAGTTTAACTTCACTACTGATCAAATAGGTTTAAAAATTATAACTAGTTTATCTAAATAATTTTGTTTGCTTTAGATCTAAAGAAACCAATTTATATAGTGCTATATTAACTATATGTAATGTACAATATCCAAAATAAGTGTTTAAAAACTATTAAAAAATTTAGCTTTTTTAAACCGAAAATGATTTTTTTTTAGCTTTTTTGAACGCAATTTAACTTTATGTTATTTTAAAATCTGGTCACACTGCACTGTATATTTTTAATTGAGCTTTTTTATACTCGAAGGTCCAATTTCAATAAAAAGTTATATGCCAACTAGTCGTCGATATGCAACGGCATGTCATGACGAAACATATTTCATAGCAGGTATCAAGTTGTAATGCTTATGAATATTGGAGTTTTGAGCGATTTATGTAGGAGTATCAAATTTGAGTGAGACGAAAACAAAAAGTTAAAAAACGAGGTTCCTACATTAAAATTTTACACTCACGGTAGAGCATGTATATAAGTAGTTTCGCTATAGTTTGGCGTTGCATATCGGCGGCTTTGGTTGGCATTTAAATTTTTATGGAAACAACTATGGATCGTTTCACACATTTGAACCTAATCGAAGATGGTCTAGGTAATCTGTGAACAATATGGAATTTTTAAAGCTGGGACTTCCAACAAGGCAAAAACCCATATATACATATAGCATACCCATATATGTATATAGCACGCATTTCAAAAGTGTGGTATTATACAACGTCCACAAACGGCTTCATTATACTTCTTAGTTACCTGACATAAGCCACACAATTTATTTAATAAATTGGACCACCAAGTAGAAAAGTGATATTAAAAACAAAGAGAGATTAAAAACTGCTCTTGCTAAAGAACAAGTAACGCCAACGATACTACAACAAAAAAATTTATTTTAAGTAAAAAGCAA
Source organism: Wohlfahrtia magnifica (assembly GCA_023159175.1). Lineage (NCBI taxonomy): Eukaryota > Metazoa > Arthropoda > Insecta > Diptera > Sarcophagidae > Wohlfahrtia > Wohlfahrtia magnifica. Next base: position 18,396 of record JAKWBJ010000428.1, on the reverse strand, counting down.
TATTAATGAATAGATATGGCTCTATAAAATATAAATTAACAATAAACAAAATTTCAAACATTTCCCTGCAAAAAAAGTATGTATTATTTTTTGTACGACTGCATCTGTTTGTACCCATTTATAGATAGATGTACATATGTACATATATCATATATTTATATATATGCTCATATTTATACATACACATATCCATTTACATAATTTGTATTAAATGCATCCATTTTTCAAACCAAACTTTTTCTATGTTGAGATGAGAGTTCACTTTACTTCTGACCAAAAATGCATTTTTTTCTCTTTTTTATCATTAGTTTTTTTTCAGGCTTTTGTATCGTCTTAAATAGAAATGATATGAAAAAACAATTGTTTAGTTTTCTTAGTAACTGTTTAAAAACAAATTATTACAATAGTTTGGATTACGTTTACCTAAGTATTAAACTTTATACGTAAACTTTTTTCTACTTTTTTTTGTACCTACATTTATGTCTACAATACTGTTGTTGTTGGTAGCGCACAATATCAAGTTTTACTCAATACACAAAATCTAATACAAAAAAACACACTTAATTAGAAAAACGTCGTGTATTCGTATTCACTTTTCCAAAGATTTTTCAAAAGCTTTTATTTAATCTCACTATTCGTGCAGAAACTTTATGTTGTTAAAATTATAAAATTTATTATTCTAAAATGTATACAAATATTCCATTACTTTAATTTTGTTAATTTTTTAATAAATTTTTCTTTCCCTGGAAACACTTCAACAAATAGGGTCCTTATTATTACAATAACCCAGAAGTTAAAAATGGCTGCTGTATTATTTGCTTGTCAAAAAATGTAGTTGCCAGTCTCAATTTTTTATTATTATCTAGCATACCAGGGCACACTTAAGAAGTTACTTCCGAGTCACGCATGTGAAGAAAACAAACTAATTGCAAATTTGTTAATTTACAATTATTTCAAGAAAAACAAAATTTATATAATAAGATAATAAAAAACGTGAACTTTTTAAATAATGAATTAATAATGCTGGAATGCCAAATTTGTAAATGTAATAAGCCAATATGAAATTGACAGAGTGACACATATCTACCAAAATCTCACATTACAGTTTTAAAGCGTTGATGTGTTGTATTTTTATTTTCGTAACATTATTAATATATGATTCTGAAAACATTATAATTGCAAGTATCTATGAATTTAACTTTGAAAGAAATACAAACTTTTATGTATTTTACTATTGTTTTATTTAGGAAAAGAGCTGATGCCGGTTTGACTTCAGTAGAAGCTTTTACCGAAGAGTTTTTTGAGATGCAGATTAATAAATGCCAAAAGCTGAGTGTATTCAATTTAGACTTTGATATATCAGATAATTAATTCACATATGTAGCCAAAATGTTTTCAATTAAAAATAGTGATATGAGGATCCTTTGTAGTGCATGTGGTATAAACATGGATACACAAACATACATACGTAAAAATAAAAACAACAATCCAAAATAAAAATACAATGTAAATATAAACAAAACAAATATGAATATGAAAAAGAATATGACTTGCATTTCAAGTGACTGGTGTCAATTTATATGGGTCACTAGACTGCATAGTAAATAAATATATGATATTGATTTCGTAGTAAGTAGAATATAAACAATTTTTGTAAATGAATAATTTTAAGTAGGGCAATTGGTTAACATAGAATAAGAAAAATAGAATAGGAAAACATAGAATTAAAATAGTAAAGGGTCCGCCAAATAAATTTTTTTTTGAAAATGCTATAAAAAACTACTGAATATTTTCTCAAATTTCTTTTTTATTTGAAAGTACAATCCTTCCGGTTGTTAATGGAAAATAATTTCATTCAAATGGCTGCCTCGGCTGGCCATGCAGTAGTCTACACGATCGGTCCAATTTTTAAGTACATTATCGATTGTGTGCAGTTGTGTTTCACCAATGGCTTCACGAATATTGTCCTTTAAAGCGTCAATTGTCTCTGGCTTGTTGGCGTAACATTTATCTTTGACGGCACCCCACAAATAATAGTCAAACGGTGTCAAATCGCAGCTCCGAGGTGGCCAAATGACATCAGCTCTGCGGCTGATAATGCAATCTTCAAAAACAGAGCGCAAAACATTGAGTGTAGCTTCGGCTGTGTGGCACGTAGCGCCGTCCTGTTGAAACCAAATGTTTCTAATATCCTCTTCTTCAATTTTTATGAACAAAAATTCGTTCAACATGGCTCGATAACGATCGCCATTGACTGTAACGGGCACTCCTTGCTCATTTTCGAAGAAAAATGGCCCAATTATGCCTCTGGACCAAAATTCGCACCAAACAGTGACTCGTCTTGGGTGTATCGGCTTTTCATGTATGCGTGCGGGTTTTCTGTGCCCCAAATGCGACAATTTTGCTTGTTTACATACCCGTCAAGATCAAAATGAGCTTCATCTGAAAAGATGATTCTTTGACAAAATCGGCATCTTCTGTAAGTCGATCGCAGGCCCAGAATCCCAGCGTTGTTCAAGCGTTTACACAACCATATTCGTTCAGCGGAAGGATAAAACTAATTATCTGTCAAATCAGACATGAGCTAAGTGTTGCCATTCACGAAATAAGCACTAGTTGAAAAAAAACGTTAGATGGCGGACCCTATATAAGCTGAGACGAGATTTAAGTAAAATCAGAAGTAAAACTAGCTTGAAGGAAAGAGTCTGCATTTATTTCTCAAAACACTTCGGCAATTGACTTTGCCATCACTATAGAGCCAACTACGTTTCTAAGGCTCTCAAATAAATTAAGAAACCTATAGGGATTTATCACATTTATCACACATTTATTACATGGCGATCCTGCGGACTAGCCTGAACAATTAGATACTCAAATTCAATTTCCTTTTAAGTTATGGAAATAGAAGAACAGGAAACAACAAGGCAACACATCGATCAACTGTTTAAGAAATATGAGCAGTTATACGTACCTCAACCGGTAGTCCCCACTCCAGTGGCCCCTAAATACAGTCCAAGTAAAAAGAAGATAAGTATAGAGGAATACTTTAAACGCCTGCATAAGTCCAAGGCACCAAGAAAAGAAAGTCCGAAGAAGGAAGAAAACTAAAGAAAAGAGGCGGAAAAGCAGTAAAAAAGCGAAAACTTATTGCCGAGGCTTACCGAAGATTCCATCTAACCGGCAACAAAATCGAAAAATCAAAAATTTTGAATGAAATACGGACTATAACAAAAAACTACTAATAAGATTTTTTTTCCTCAAAATGAGTGGATGGTTTTCTAAGAAAGCCATCATTGTAAACGAGAACAACAGAGGAGTGCTGACAGTGACCCAGGATCATATACAACAAATAATTTTAATCCTTTTGGTTATATTAGTTGTAGGCAGAATTCATGAATATTATAAAGGATTATAAAAAGGCATACAAATTCAGTAATAAAATAGAAAATATATAATAAATAGTATAAGAATTTATGAGCGTATAATATAAATTATAATGAATGGAAAAATTAATTGGTATTTATAAAAATTTGAAAAAGAGCCCAAATAGAGTTTACACACAAGGTTATGTAAGCAAAACCTTAAAAGATATTGAAAACTTTACACTTTTTGCTATAAAATTTGAATGTTACGCACTACAGTATATAAAAGAAATCGAAAGAAAAATCTTACAGTATTTAAAAACAAGCAACATGGCATCGTTTGGCATTTGTGATGCATCTAAGATAATACCTGAGTTTAATGGTGACCTTAGTCAACTCAATAATTTTATAGGCACAATTGATTTCTATGCCGAAACACTTAAAGACACTACAGAAATTAACAGATTAATTAAATTCGTTCGGCCACTAAATTGTCAGACAGAGTAAGAAATAAGCTGATCTCAGAGGGGACACCAAGTACGTTGGAGTCCTTTAAGCACATATTTAGAAAAGTGTTCACTCCAAGAAAATCTCTGTCTTCTGTACATAATGAGTTGGCAAAACAGGTACAAGGTAATAGTTCAGTGGTACAATTCGTCAACAAAATTGAATCTCTCGTAGCAATTCTGAATGAATTACAGATTGCAGAATTAGGTGCCCAAAATAAGAAAACAATTGTTAGGATGAATGAACAGGTAGCACTAAGTACTTTCAAAGACGGTTTAAATGAACCACAGAGAACAACGGTAATGACTGCTAGACCTATAAGTTTAAGCAATTCAAATAGCAGCAGAAGTAAAGCCACAATCCAAGCCTATAATGCACTACAAGAGACAATTTGATAACAACAGACAACGTAACATCAGCAATATAAATACTTACAACAATAGAGGATGTAACAATAATCAGAGTTACTACAACAATAGTGTAGAAACAACAATCAAGGTTATTGCAACAATAGAGGTAGAAGTAACAATCAGGGTTATTACAACCATAGAGGTAGTAACAGCAGTCAGAGTCATTACAACATAAACTCTCAAGGAAACAATTATCAAAGTCCAACCCACTCAAGAACTACCAACAACCACAGAAATGACAGATTTAGAAATAATAGAAATAGAAATCAAGGGAGAATATATATCACTCAGGAACAGGGAAACGAGTTAAGCTCCTGCAATCCTCAACAGTAGATTTCACCGAAGATGTAGGGGATCTAAAATATGAAAAAGAATATACTTTGAAAACTTACAACTCACATATGAATGCACCACATTTTGTGACATTTAAAACTGATGAGGAGAATTTCGTAAAATTTTTGATAGACACGGGTGCAGATATTTCAATATGTAAAGAAGATTTTATAGGAAGTAGAGAAATAAAAGAACATAATGCTTGCAAAATTACGGGCATCGAGAATAAAGCAATACAAACAATGGGAACCGCAATGTTGAGACTAGTATTTCCAGAAGACAAAATAAACTTTGAGTATCAAATAGTAAAAAAGGGATTTCCTATAGCAACAGACGGTATTCTGGGTAGAGATTTTCTTACTAAGTATTTGGCAAAAATAGACTATGAAACTTACACTTTAGCCATCATAGTAAATGAGACTGAATGCGTTTTACCATTAAGAGTAGATATCAATAAAATTACAATACCACCTAGAACAGAAATAATGCAGGCAATATATGTACAGCTAAAGGAGGACAGCGTTGTATGCGCAAAAAATGTGTAACGACATTTTTGTCAGTAACACAATAATTCCGAAACAGGGAATAAAACACGTTAGAATTTTAAATGCATCAAATGAGGAAGTCTCAATAACGCAATTAGATTTACATATCAAACCTTTATCTAATTCTTTATGAAAAGAAGGAACTTACAAAAGATAAACAAAAAGCTAGTTGGGAAAAACTAAAGAATTTGCTGAGTCTAGATACAATTGATTTCACAGCTAGGAAACCATAGAGGCTATATGCAAAGAATTCCAAGATATATTTCATCTAGAAGGAGAACATTTAACAGCAAATAATTTCTATCAACAAAGACCACAAACTGTAGACAATACCCCAGTTTACACCCGGAACTATAGATTACCGCAATCACAGCAGGAGGAAATCAAAACTCAAGTTAATAAATTAATAGAGGAAGGTTTGGTTGAACCATCCGTCAGTCCTTACAATTCTGCATTACTTTTAGTCCCAAAAAAAAGTGATACTGATAAAAAGAATTGGAGATTAGTTATCGCTTATCGTCAGTTAAATAAGACATTAGTTAATGACAAGTTGCCATTAACACAGTTAGACGATATATTAGACATGATAGGAAGAGCAAAATGCTTTTCAACGTTAGATATAACAAGTTCATTAAACCAAATAGAACTGGAACCCACATCTAGACCACTTACAGCATTTTCCACAAATAATAATTTAAAAGATCGCCTTTTGGTCTCAAAATATTTTCTAACAGCTTTCAGAGAATGCTGATCATAGCATTAACAGGTTTAGATTCCAATGCATTTATATACGTAGATGATATAATTGTTTTTGCCTGCTCCTTACAACACCATAATGACAATTTAAGAAAAATTTTTCAAAAATTAAAAAGCCGCAATCTTAAATTAAATCCAAGTAAATGTAATTCCTTGAAACCAGAAGTAGTTTATTTAGGGCATTTTATCACAGACAAAGGAATAATGACAGACCCAAGTAAGAGTAGGGTACTTGAAACTTACCCAATTCTAAAGAATGCAGATGAAACAGGAAGATTCCTAGCTTCTGCAACTATGACAGACGTTTCGTCAAAAATTTTGCACAAATAAGTAAATCTCTTAATGACTTACTAAGGAAAAACCAAAAATTTTTTTGGACGGAAAATTTCCAAAAGTCTTTTGAAATGTTAAAATCTATGGTAACGAACCCACCAATATTGCAATACCCCGATTTCGAAAAGGAATTTATCCTTACCACTGACGGATCAGATTACGCATTAGGAGCAATTCTTTCACAAGGTGAAATAAACAGCGATTTACTAATCTCTTATGCGAGCCGTTCTCTTAGACATACAATTAATAAACCTGTGATAGAGAAAGATCTTTTGGCTATTCATTGGGGAATTACTCACTTTCGCCCTTATTTATACGGCAGAAAATTCAAGGTTGTGACTGATCACAGACCACTGGTATCATTGTTTACCCACAAAAACCTTTCATCAAGATTAACACGGATTAGGTTAGATCTCATGGATTATGATTTTGAGATCATATACAAACAAGGAAAAATAAGTACTAATGCAGATGCCTTATCAAGAATTAAAATATATTCCGATAATTTAAAAGAACTGATACCAAAATCTATAAACGCAATGACTAGGAAAATGACTGAAAATTTAAGAAAAAGAGAAATAGTTAATGAAGAAAATAAAAAGATAAAAAAATGAGATTAACAAGGAAAGAAACAGTGACAGAGAGACTGATCACATTTACATATGGAATAGCATTTCGTTTTCACAAGTAAAAGGCTATCCAAGAATACAATTTTTTGTAGTTAAAATAAATAGAGGCATGCCGAAGATTGAAATTTTAGGAAATCACGTAATAATATCTGGTAATTAAAATGCTTACTCGAATTTAGGTTCAGTCATGCAGAAGTTAACGAAGATTTTACGGAATAACTAAATATTCACAGTAACGCTAGCGAAAGATGAAGAAATATTTAAATATGTGTACGAAAGGAGAGTAAAACAGAAATACATATGGAAAAATATGTACAAAATGATTAAAAATTTTATCAGTCGTTCCGAATCTTGTAAAAGAAATAAAATTATTAAGCATACAAAGGCGCCATTCCAGATTACTAATACACCTACAAAACTTTTTCAAGTTATACAACTAGACACGGTAGGTCCACTAAGAGTATCAAAGAGTGTTGACAGCGCAATGTGAGCTAACTAAATACATTAACGCATATCCAATAGAAACTAAAGAAGCATCTGAGATAGGAGGATATTAGTAGAAAAGTTTATATTAAAATATGGATGTTTTGAAACGGTTAAATCAGATAGAGGAACTGAATTTATAAATGAATTATTTAAAAGAATATGTACACTCATGAAAATTAAACACATAACTTCGACAGCATATCACCATGAAACTTTAGGTAGTATTGAGAGGAATCATAAAGTTTTAAATGAGTACATGCGTTCTTTCGCGGAACAATACAATTGGGATGAATGGATTCCATATTATACATTCGCGTATAATACCATGTCAGATGATAAATTTTACAATTATGAAGATTATGCAACAGAATTAAAAATAAAATTGAAACATGCACATGATATGGCAAACAAAAATTTGTTGAAATACAAAATAAAACAAAAAGTTACTAAAGATAAGAATACTAATAATATTAATATAAAAATAGGAGATAGAGTATTTTTAAGAAAGGAAAATGCAAAGAAAAGCGAAAACCAATACATTGGTCCATTTAAAGTAATAAAAATAGAAAATGTGAATATCACAATTATAAAAGATAATAAAGCAATGACCATACATAAGAACAGATTAAAATTGTTTTAAGCATTTTTTGAGTAGTTTATAATTTTAGATATATAATGGGTCCGCCATCTAACGTTTTTTTTTCAACTAGTGAATGGTAACACTTAGCTCATGTCTGATTTGACAGATAATTAGTTTTATCCTTCCGCTGAACGAATATGGTTGTGTATACGCTTGAACAACGCTGTGAATCTGGGACTGCGATCGACTTACAGAAGATGCTGATTTTGCCAAAAAAATCATCTTTTCAGATGAAGCTCATTTTGATCTTGACGTGTATGTAAACAGGCAAAATTGTCGCATTTGGGGCACAGAAAACCCGCACGCATACATTGAAAAGCCGATACACCCAAGACGAGTCACTGTTTGGTGCGAATTTTGGTCCAGAGGCATAATTGGGCCATTTTTCTTCGAAAATGAGCAGGGAGTGGCCGTTACAGTCAATGGCGATCGTTATCGGGCCATGTTGAAAGAATTTTTTTTCACAAAAATTGAAGAGGAGGATATTAGCAACATTTGGTTTCAACAAGACGATGCTACGTGCCACACAGCCGAAGCTAACTCGATGTTTTGTGCCCCGTTTTTGAAGACCGCATTATCAGCCGCAGAGCTGATGTCGTTTGTATTTGTGGAGTGTCGTCAAAGAGAAATGTTACGCTAACAATCCAGAGACAATTGACGCTTTAAAGGACAATATTCGTGAAGCCATTGGTGAAATACAGCTGCACACAATCGATAACGTGCTTAGAAATTGGACCGATCGTGTAGGCTACTGCATGGCCAGCCGAGGCAGCCATTTGAATGAAATTGTTTTCCATTATTAACCAGAAGGATTGTACTTTATAAAAATCTACTACTAAAATCTTCTACTGGTGCCTTGGACTTATGCAGGCTTTTAAGTTATACCTCTATACTTATCTTCTTTTTACTTGAACTGTATTTAGGAGTGCGGAATACCGGTTGAGGTACGTATTCATCTACAAGCAACTGCTTATATATCATAAACAGTTGCTTGATGTATTGCCTTGTTGTTTCCTGTTCTTCTATTTCCATAACTTAAAAGGAAATTCAATTATAGTATCTAATTTTTCAGGCTAGTCCGCAGGACCGCCATGCAATAAATGTATATATATAGGGTCCGCCATGTAACGTTTTTTTTCAACTAGTGCTTATTTCGTGAATGGTAACACTTAGCTCATGTCTGATTTGACAGATAATTCGTTTTATCCTTCCGCTGAACAAATATGGTTGTGTAAACGCTTGAATCACGCTGGAAATCTGGGCTTGCGATCGACTTACAGAAGATGCCGATTTTGCAAAAAAAAAAAACACCTTTTCAGATCATTTATCACACATTTATTACACCTTATTGAAATATATTTCTCATAAATTTTACCAAATCGGATCGAAAAACGAAGTTTAAAAAACGTAGAACTCTGAAGTGGAAATGCTTTTAAGAATTTTGAGAAAATATGCAATTGTTATACCACATTCAGACGTTTTTACTTATTTATTTTTTTAAATTAAATGTTTCTAAATTAAAGAAAATAGATAAACAAAAACGAAAAATTATACACAAAGGACAAAAAAACTAGCAACATATTTAACTTGGTTATAGACGTACATATAGAGCCATAACCGCCAAAACGACGTAAGCGCCATGATTAGCGATTTTTGTTTTTTAATAAAAATCTGTAGTACTCGATCATTCGCACCATCACACAAAATTTTATAGCTGTAAAATGTACCTTTATGATTTTACAGAAAAAATAAAAAACTTATGCTCTAGAACAAAAAATATTTAAAAAATCTTTCTGTAAAATTTATTTTTTTCGTTCACGTCTTTTTGGCAGTCATGGCTCGATATGCATGTACATATATTGCTTATAAAAATTTCTTTAGTAAAATCGCTTCAAACATAACGATATCGCTTAAAATAATTGCAATTTTAATTTAAAAAAATTTTGTTTAAACTGTTCTAAGCAGAATAAAATTTGTTTGCTGTTACATATTTAATTTAGTTCTTAATTTGAAAGTACTATCGTTTTATTAATATATTGATTCCTTCTGTAATATACTTTTTTTATTTGAAATCTGGCAGCCCAGATTTTAGTTTTGAATTGGCGGCTCTAATAATGTAAGCAAAAGAAAAAGTCAACAAAGTTTGACAGCTCAAAACTGAAAATAAACAATGAGCAAAAAATATATATACGTAGACTCGCAAATCTGTTCGAAGAAAACAAATTTTTATCAATTTTTAAAATTACAGTTATTCCAAGAAAAACAAAATGTTAACAATTAAATGGCAAAAAACGTGAATTTTTTAAACAATTAATTAATAATGTTAGAATGCCAAATTTGTAAATGTAATAAGCCACTATAAAAGAGAAACACCTCCTGAATCAAATTCATTGAATGACATTAAAAGCTTTTTTTAAATATTAAAGTTACAACCCTTTAAAGTTTGGATAAAAAATGGACAGACTGACCCTTCTAATAATAAAAGTAAGGCTTGTGCCGAAACTTTTGGTACGGGGATCAATAGAGTACTGAAAACGTTTTAAAAATGACATATAAGTAAACAAACTTTTCTTATGTAAAAAATTCATATTTTTCAACAATTTTTTGGGCTTTTTTGTATTAAAAGTTTCTTGTGCTGGGACTTTGTTAATATAGATCGATAGAGTATCACAATATGAATCATAAAAGTCTTAAATCATTTTCTAAAAAACTATATTTTAGAATATATAGCCTAACTAACTTTTCGAATATAGGAAAAATTTCGCGTGTCATTACAGTTTTTTGGTTATTTTTGAATGAAAACTTCCTTGTGCCTTGACTTTGTTAATATAGACCGATAGAGTACCAAAATAGTTTATGACATTTCTGATTCGTATTTGGGTACTCTATCGATCTATATTAACAAAGTCACGGCACAAGAAACTTTTAATACAAAAAATCCAAAAAATTTGTTGAAAAATATGAATTTTCTTACTTAAGAAAAGTTTGTTGACCTATATCTCCTAAAATCTAGTTTTTTGAAAATGACATGTCATTTTCAAGACGTTTTCAAGTACTCTATTGATGCCCATACCAAAAGTTTCGGCACAAGTCTTACTTTTATTATTAGAAGGGTCAGTCTGTCCATTTTTTATCCAAACTTTAAAGGGCTGTAACTTTATTATTTCAAAAAAGGTTTTAATGTCATTCAATAAATTTGATTCAGGAGGTGTTTCTCTTTTATATTGGCTTTTTACATTTACAAATTTGGCATTCTAACATTATTAATTAATTGTTTAAAAAATTCACGTTTTTTGTCATTTAATTGTTAACACTTTGTTTTTCTTGGAATAACTGTAAATTTAAAAGTTGTTAAAAGTTTGCTTTCTTCACACAGATTTGCGAGATTCTCATTGTTTATTTTCAGTTTTGAGCTGTCAAACTTTGTTGACTTTTTCTTTTGCTTAGACCCCGTTTATACGAGGAAACATTTTGAGGGAAACATTTTGAATTCTCTTTTGTTTTTTCCATTCGCGTTCACACAGGCGAACATTTTGTCGTCAACATTCCATTACTATTGTTATTGTAAAGAAGTAAAGCTAATAAATATCAACAATGCGAATATGACCACAAAGCGTATCGCCGAGTACCGAAGACAAAAACGATTCTCTCTTCCTCACCCGTAATTTACTACCAAACTAAATGTTTCCCATCAAATTGTTGCCTCGTGTAAAGGAGGACTTACATTATTAGAGCCGCCAATTCAAAACTAAAATCTGGGCTGTCAGATTTCAAATTAAAAAAGTATATTACAGAAGGAATCAATATATTAATAAAACGATAGTACTTTCAAATTAAGAACTAAATTAAATATGTAACAGCAAACAAATTTTATTCTGCTTAGAACAGTTTAAACAGAATTTTTTTAAATTAAAATTGCAATTATTTTAAGCGATATCGTTATGTTTGAAGCGATTTTACTAAAGAAATTTTTATAAGCAATATATGTACATGCATATCGAGCCATGACTGCCAAAAAGACGTAAGCGACAAAAAATAAATTTTACAGAAAGATTTTTTAAATATTTTTTGTTCTAGTGTAGAGCATAAGTTTCTTTATTTTTTCTGTAAAATCATAAAGGTAGATTTTACAGCTATAAAATTTTGTGTGATGATGCGAATGATCGAGTACTATAGATTTTTATTAAAAAACAAAAATCGCTAATCATGGCGCTTGCGTCGTTTTGGCGGTTATGGCTCTATATGTACGTCTATAAACAAGTTAAATATGTTGCTAGTTTTTTTGTCCTTTGTGTATAATTTTTCGTTTTTGTTTATCTATTTTCTTTAATTTAGAAACATTTAATTTAAAAAAATAAATAAGTGAAGACGTCTGAATGTGGTATAACAATTGCATATTTTCTCAAAATTCTTAAAAGCACTTCCACTTCAGAGTTCTACATTTTTTAAACTTCGTTTTTCGATCTGATTTGGTAAAATTTATGAGAAATATACTTCAATAAGGATCTTCATATCAATATTTTTAATTGAAAACATTTTGGTTAAATGTGTGAATTAATTATCTGATATATCAAAATCTAAGTTGAATACACTCAGCTTTTGGCATTTATTAATCTGTATCTCAAAATACTCTTCGGTAAAAGCTTCTACTGAAGTCAAACCGGCATCAGCTTTTTTCCTAAATAAAACAATAATAAAATACATAAAAGTTTGTATTTCTTTCAAAGTTAAATTCAGAAATATTTGCAATTATAATATTTTCAGAATCAAATAATAATAATGTTACGAAAATAAAAATACAACACATTAGCGCTTTAAAACTGTATTGTGAGATTTTGGTATATGTGTCACCCTGTCAATTTGGCAGCACTGCCAAACCGACCAAAATTACGTTACATTTGAATTAACGGATATTGAAATAGAAGATGGTTGATATTCCCGGAACCTTCCAAACTGTAGGCAATTAGGTATATAAAGAGGCTGCTTCACCTACAAGTTAGTTAATCATCGTTTAGCTGTCAATAAATGAAGTTGCCTTAAAGCGGAAATAAAAGTGTTGTATAAACGAATATTTAGTGTTGTATTAAGACAAACGGTACAAAAGTTATAGTGAAGTAAATCAATAAAACTATAGAACAATAAATAAAGCGGTGTTTATTTTATTTTAACTCAAACTCAAACGTTTTAAAAAAGGCTAAAACGTAACATTGGCGTCAGAAGTGGAATTGCGTTCATAAAATAATCGGAGTAAAATGAAATTCGAAGAATTAAAAGTGGACAGGCTCAAACGGGAATCAAATAAATTAGAGCTGAGGTACGAAAAACCTGTAGAGCTGAAATTCGAGAAACTTCTAGAGCTGATAATTGAAAGCTTATGGAAAATTGTAACGTAGTAGCTGAAGCACAAGAACCTTCTAGCTAACCTATCCAGGGGAAAATCACCCACTAGTAGATCATCTGAAGTCCGAGGCCTTTGTCAACGTCTTGCGAGACCATGATGTTAAACTAGCTGTATGTGCAGCACAATAGACGACCTTTGCAGATACTGTGACGTTCGCACTGGCTCAGGAGACAGCTCGCACGATATCAAAGCCGCAAATACACGTAAAAGGTATGTAATCTAGAAGTTGAGGCTCTGCCTAATGATGAGATCAACAAAATAGAGGAGGTGGTAAAGCGGCTCCTAGCTTAGCAGAAATCCAAATTAAAATGTTTCAACCGTGGAAAGAGCGGCCATTTACAGAGAAATTGTAAAACACCACGAAAAAGGTACAGGTCCGTGTCACCACAGAGAAATAATAAACGGGCCAACTACCATCACACAACAAAAGAGTCCCCGTTAAACTAAAACGAGCTAGCACTGAGAGTGAGGGGCAAAAGCTAGCTCCCACAAGAGAGGGCCACACAATCTCCATATCAGTGATGCAGAAAAATAACAACAACCTTACAGCGTGTGGGTACATCAATGGCAGACAGTACACCTTCACTATAGACACCGGTGCGACGCAGTCTATAATCAGACCCGATGTAATGAAGGAAAAGTGTGAGAAACTTAATAATATCAGACTACGAACAGCTACTGGGGAGTCTGCCACCGTCTACGGAAAAATTGAGGTGAAAGTGACTGTAAGCCATATTTTTATCGTCGCCGATATTGTAGACGAGGTTATCATTGGTGCCAATTTTATGATAGTCCATGGCATCAATTTGAATATGGGGCAACAGATAATGAGTTGGCGTAATGTACATATACCTCTTGACGTAGGATACCAGCATCAAGTGTATGTCAGAAGATAAGTTGCTGGCAAAAAACAAAAACTACCACCTCAGACGGAGTCATTGACTTGGACGCGTATAGAGTCTGTTGCGAGAAGAGCACCTCGATGTCAAACAGCAACAACAATATGTAGAAACTCAAACAAGACGGTTGGTTGGTGATCAAAAAACTGCTTACGAAAAAATCATGCAACGGGTAACAAACGGAAATGGGGGACTTTTTTTTCTCGATGCACAAGGAGGGACAGGCAAAACATTCCTCCTCAATTTAATATTGGCGTCGGTTCGAATGCGGAATTGGATTACACTTGCAGTGGCATCATCGGGAATTGCATCAACTTTATTGGACGGCGGACGCACTGCACACTCAGCACTGAAACTTCCATTGAATTTGAATCAGGCAGAAACACCAACTTGAAACATCAGCAAAAACTCCGGCATGGCCACAATCCTTAAAATGTGTAAAATTATCATTTGGGACGAATGCACAATGGCCAATAAGAAATCGCTCGAAGCGCTTGACCGGACTCTACGTAATTTTTGAGGAAACAACCAATCGATGGGAGGCGCTCTTATCCTTCTTGTTGGTGATTTCCGTCAAAACTTTGCCCGTTACTCCAAGATCAATGCCCGCAGATGAGCTGAACGCATGCTTGAAAGCATCACATCTTTGGAACTGAGTCGAGACAATCACGCTATCGACGAACATGCGTGTTCATTTGTTACAAGACCCGTCTGCCCAAATATTCTCAAAACAACTTTTGTTCATCGGAAATGGAAAAATTCCAATCAATCGCACCATTTCGTTTTCGTCTAACTTCTGTCAGATGCAAATGAATATTCAAGCCGTTGTCGACAAGGTTTCCCAAGTCTAACAACCTCCTACAAAAATCCGGATTGGTTGAGCGAACGTGCAATTTTGGCACCAAAAAATGATGATGTCAACAAGCTTAATGAGCAAATTCGATTGAAACTGCCCAGCAAATTAATCAAATACAAATCGATCGACACAGTAATGGATAAAGAACAAGCCATCCATTATCCCACTGAATTTTTGAATTCATTAGAACCACCCGAAATGCCACCGCATGTACTAACATTAAAAGTTGGATCACCGGTAATTCTTATTCGCAACTTAAACGCACCAAAGTTATGCAACGGAACCAGACTGATTATCAAAAACTATTCACCAAATTTAATTGAGGCAACAATCATCGGTGGCAGATTCAAAGGCGTAGACGTACTTATTCTACGAATTCCGATGATTTCCAACGATTTACCATTCCATTTCAACCAGCTCCAATTTCCTTTACGTCTAGCCTTTGCTATTACCATCAACAAAGCACAAGGCCAATCATTGACTATTGCTGGCTTAATTTTGAAATATTCATGATTTTCATACGGCCAGTTGTATGTGGCTTGCTCCCGAGTTGGCACGCCAAAAAATTTATACGTTTTAAACCAAATAATAAAACAAAAAACATTGTCTATCCGCTAGCCTTAAGATGAAGTAATAAACAAATATATTTACCAATTTGTCATATCTACACTATAAATTATTCTGTAAAAAAAATCTTTAAGATATGTATTCCATGGATACTTACTTAAAGGTGGTAATAGAACACTAATGTTTGCTTAGGGCCAACAGCGCGGGCCAGGTCAGCTAGTTTAATATAAAATCATATTTTTTATTAAACCTGTTTCAGTTTTAATTACCTTTTTATATTTTAATTAATGCTAAAGATATCTATTTATTGTTAAAATCCTAAAAAATTAAAGCAATTAATTTTATTAGTGGAATAATAGATACCCGAATAACGAGATTTGTGCATTTGCCTTGATATTATGTGCATCACTAAAGGAAAAATTTTTTATTGTGCTTAAATGAAAAAATTTATTAGAAAAAAATTAGTTATAAAAGAAAAAGGTTCGCAAATAATGCCAAGGATGATACAGTTGGTGTAAAAATTTATATACATGCAGAGTGGGGTGCAAAACCCAAGGCATATTTGAAGTTGAAAAAAGAGACGAAAAGTTCCTTTAAAAACTAAAATACCCAATCAAATAAAACAAAACTTCACACATTTATCCATTGTTAAGTCTTTTCAAAAAAAAAAAAAAAAAAAAAAAAAAAAAAAAAAAAAAAAAAAAAAACATTAACAAAAGGTATGATATTCAAAAACAGGAATGGAAGAAAGACAATAATATAAAAAAATTGCATGCACTTAGTTTTGGACTTTTCGCTTAAATAGAGAGGAACTTATATTTCTTAACACTATTCTTAGAATTCATTTTTGTGGGGTTTTTAAGGAATTTAGACGAACTACAGGCGTTTTTTACTATTGTGCAAAAATTCTTCATTGTGTTGGTGATCACTAATTTACCTAAAATTTCTGTTGCAACAGTCATTCTTTGATAATTTAGCGGTCTGGCTGGATCACTATTAATAAATATTCATAACATAAATGTCACTTTAAAGTACTCTTAAAGTAGGTATCTTCTTATTTTAAAATTTTTAAAGTTAACGTATGCTTAACAAAGGGATTTTAGGCTAATAATTGTTTTTGCATACAACATTAAGGAATTTTGTTAACAAAGGTTCAATAAGCTTTGTTAAATTTTTTGCATATGGCCGTAAGTAAATAATATGTAAATAAGACACTTGAAAAGCAATAATCGAAACGAACGGTAGTGTTAATTTCAATTCGTAAGCTTGAATTTTTCCATTTCCCACTTTTAAATTGTAAAATTTTATCAAGACATGTAGTTTAATGGCATCCATAATAATTAATCAAAAACTCGATTTTGAATTTTTTGTTAGTTGCGTCCTTTTAAATTTTAGCTAACGATATGCCCTTCACAAAATGTAATTTTTAATGAAAAATAAAAAAGTTGCATCTCAGGATATTTTTAAAATAGATTTTTATAACATTTCCTTTAGAAAATGTAACATTTTGAACCAAGTATGCATTTTTAATGGAAGAACCACAAAAAAAAATTACATTTTTTGTATTTTTTGAAAAGGTTTTTGAAAAAATCATTAGGAAAATGTAACTACATTTTAAACAGGGGTTTTTTTTTTTAAAATGAAAACGTCAATAAAAAAGAGCTCTCAGGTAAAAAATGAAAATTTTAACATTTTGAACCAGGTATACATTTTTCAATGGAATTTTAGAAACTATTAGTGTGTGATCAGGGCTCAACAAACATAAAACACTCCTCTAATTTTGGGATATTTTTTTTGAAACTAATTGACAAAAAGTGTGTTGTATGTAAAATTTTCCACATTTGTTGAAGTCTTTGCGAAATGAATGGATGATGTGCGCCTAAAAACACCAGATTAAAATGTCAGTTTTCATGTAATTCAAGAACTGTAAATGGAAATAAATGCAAAAACTGAAATGTAAAAATTGACACAGCAACAAATTATTTCGAATTCCTTTACAAAAATACGGGGCAAATTTGCAACACAAGTTTTTAGTAGAACAGTTGCCACTGCCATTAGAACCATGGTCAAAACCTCAACATTTAAGACAAATTCCACAGAATTAGCACATTTTTCAGCTTTAAACTAGTAGTGTCCAAAAACGAAAATGTAGTTGTGCTAGTGAGAACATTAAAACTGCTCTCTTAGAATTAAGTTGAATAAATAGTTAGCATTATTATTATTATTATTATTATTATTATTATTATTATTATTATTATTATTATTATTATTATTATTATTATTATTATTATTATTATTATTATTATTATTATTATTATTATTATTATTATTATTATTATTATTATTATTATTATTATTATTATTATTATTATTATTATTATTATTATTATTATTATTATTATTATTATTATTATTATTATTATTATTATTATTATTATTATTATTATTATTATTATTATTATTATTATTATTATTATTATTATTATTATTATTATTATTATTATTATTATTATTATTATTATTATTATTATTATTATTATTATTATTATTATTATTATTATTATTATTATTATTATTATTATTATTATTATTATTATTATTATTATTATTATTATTATTATTATTATTATTATTATTATTATTATTATTATTATTATTATTATTATTATTAT
>JAKWBJ010000427.1:0-73032 GCA_023159175.1 Wohlfahrtia magnifica | reverse complement strand
ACATACACTCAACTACACAGACTCATTCGTAGTGACAATAGGTAACGGACACGGATGGAACATTCAAGTTTATACTTCTGATGAATTTAAGTTCTTGCGATGATCTTCTACAAGAGACAAAAAAAACGAATCTTTTTTATCCGACGATGTATCATGACCTAAGACAGACAATAGGTTTGCAAACCAGATCGATCAACACGTTAGGAAAAATTTTGAAATTTATTGCAGTATCACCAGACCATGGCGACGCAGAATTCATTTACGACACTGTACATGAAATGGCAGATAACAATAATAGACAAGTTCCCCAATATTCCCCTTGATGATCAAAACACTTTTGCATTCGTTCAAACCATTTCTCACAACAGTTTTGCCATTCCTCTCGATACACCTCAAAAACATGATTTTTGAACGCTTTAACTCTTTCTTCGGCGCTGTTTACCTCCGATATTCGGGAACAAGAAGTAGTTATTGGGTACCAAATTAGGACTCCACGGAAGATGACGCATTAATTCGATGTTTTGAATGCTTAAAAATTCAGCTGTTTGACGAGTTTGTGAGAGCTCGCATTGCCATGATGGAGAATGAATCGTCCACTAAGAATTAACTGTCCTACGTTGCTCATGTGGAACAGTGGTCACATGACCCCTTCGGTGGAAGAATCAGGCGACCATTTGCTTCGCTGTGCTTTTTCCACGAACACCTTTGGTTGGGTTTAGCTCATCTTGGGACACCCACACGCTTTGTTGCTGTTTCCGGCTCATACGCACATTTCCATCATTCGTCACCTATCACGGTTTATACACGTCTTTTGATTATGACCAGTGCCTTTCCTTTTGAAGCACCACGGTCGAACTTTGCAATCATTTCCTTATACGAGAACAAATTTTTTTTACAACTAAATTTTCACGCAAAAAATTATGTATTGAAGTAGAGCTAATGTGCAAGCATGCCTCTATCTCACAATATATCACATGACGATCTTTCATTATCAGTTCACTCACTGCATCGATATTTTGTGGCACAATAACTGATTTTAGACGACCTTCACGGAATTCGTAGGCAACTCCAACGAAAACCTTCTCTTGAACTTTCATTTTTTTTGCCAAATTGATTTTCTTAACTCACTGTAAACAAACCAAATAGCACTTGTACATCATAACGTTGTACGTTTCCGATAAAAAAAAAGCGTCAAAGTTTATTATGGTGCTTCCAGATTTCAGCTATCGACATTTGTGTGGCCAGTTGCCGAAATATAAATAGTACCCCTCGTAGCATAAACTCAGACCTTGCAAATCAAATTAATAATATTACAAGAGTTATAAATAAATTTTCAAATATAATAAAAAAGGGACAGCTCATTTGTAAATGAAGATATAGAAATAATTAGGAGTAAACCAATATTAACTAAAGAATCAATGGTGATTGTAAAGTATGATATTTAATGGGCAAAAAAATATGTAATAAACTCATTCTTGTTAAACAAAAAAGGAAAGGCACTGATCATAAATCAGTTAGAAACTGAAAATATTCCTTTCAGCTATATAGAAGAGGCATTAGAACTTGCTAATGGTATGGTAGGTAAGACACCCGCCTACCAAACAGAAGGTCGTCGGTTCAATACCAGACCAGACCATCTTAAAAAAAGGATAAAGTTTTTCGACAGTGGTATCACCTCATAACATTAGCTAGTAAGTGGTATGAGTATCACTACTATTGAAAACTTCTATAAATGCATTTACCGTTCGGAGCCGGCGTTAAACTGTATGTCCCTTTCAATGAGTTTAAAAATAGAATCGGGTGCAGCTCATTGACTGAGGGAAGTCCCCTGTTCATTCATGGAATATTATAGGAATTAATAATAAATAATATACATATTTAATTAAATTTCTCGTAACTGTTTCAATTTTGTACGAAAATATAATTATGAGACCTATAATAAAAAATTATTTTATAATAAACTTAAATTTTAAAGAAATATTAGAAAATAAAAATGAAATTTATTCAATTAAAAATAATTGTAAAAACTATAATAAAATTAAAATTTGTAAAAGAGACCATTTAATAAATTTAAGTAATGACAATTGTGCTCAACTAGTAATGTTCAGCACATTTCACCTTTCGGTGAGATTTCAGATGGCATTATACTCTTGAATGATGTAAATGAAACAATCAGTACTGAATTTATGAAATGTGATCTGAAAATTACATTTGATATAAAATTTGAAAACAGCACGATTTGAATTGGCGATAAGTCATAAAAGTTTTGAAGCACCCTAATTAATACCTATACCAGCCTCCATGCAACAAACTCCAATTTATTTTTTAAAGTTTACTTTTAATAAAGACTCAATAAAGAAAAAACGACTTCGGACCTTAATCTGAAGTTCTTTTTAAAAAAAATAAAAATTTAAATTAATTTGTATACATATGTGTTTATGTACATATATATATGTGTATATGTATATGGCTATGTATACAGTGGTGGACATTGTGTTAGCACATTACCTAAGTATACTTCTTGGAATCAAAATTTTTTTACGTGCTTATTATTTTATAAATTTTCCATATCCTAATGTATAACTCGTGGTCCAAAGAATACGTAGCATTAGTTTACTTTAGTTCTATTCGTTTCAATTCGTTTATTTTGTTTAAAGTAGAGCAAAACCCAAAAAAATACTGGTTAGTAATTTAGCACAAATTAAAAATAAATTATTTTCAGAAAAAACAGAACTACTTATTTATTTTATTTAAAACTAAGTACTTGATTAGACAACCTTTGTTCTTAATAGCATCTTCACATCTCCTCGGCCTACTGTCTATAAGTCCCACGCCACGTTCCTTTGGTAATGCTTACCATTTCTTTCAGATTTCTGTCCATAAGTCACTAATAATTTTAGGTTTAACAAAAATAATGTGTTGCTCTATATCATTCATTGGTTCACTAGATAACTGAGATCAGGTGATTGTTTCTATTTTGTTCTAAGCAACATTTCACTGTACGTGAAATGTGTTTTGAATAAATATCATGTATAAAATACCATCTAAGTGAAACGTTTTCCCCTGAAAACGGAGACACTGTGTTCAAAAGTATTTCTTTCCAATCGTACTGATCCATGTGCGTACTTATTTTGATTATAGGACCAACAACGTGCCCAGAAAATGTGACCCAAACCATCACATTTCCGGCACCATGCTTCACTGTCATTGATGTGTACCTGGGGTTGTGTTGCACGCTTGAAGAATATTTTCCGTCAGATCCAAATCGAGAATATTAGGATTCGCCACTGCAGAGGAAATTTTTCCAAAATAACGGTTGGTTTACTGTATGCTCAAGCAAAATAAAATTCGGGACTTTAAATCATTTTTTGATATGTGTGGCTTATATTGTACAATGCATCCACACAATATTTTTTCATTTTTCGTTCATCTAATTGTTCACTAGGACATGTCAATACTAAATTTTTTTCAGCACTCCTTTTGAATTTGAGTTTAGGACTTAAAAAGGTCTGCAATTGAGGCTCTATGAATAAGGGTGTCCTTTTTACGAGATGTGTTTAGGATTAGCGCACTGTGTAATATATTTGTATATCCCATGGGCTTGAATAAGATCTAATACGTTGTATATTGTCTTATTGCTGAAATTTAATATGTAAGGAATGTCACAAACGATGATTCCTCTCGAGCTTATTTGATCAATAACTTCACGATATGCTATTTCTTTTTAATTTTATGGATTTCTAAAAAAAAATTAAATTAAACATTCAAATAATTAACTAATTTAAGAAGAAGAATTGAAGAAAAACTTAGTGAAGAAAGTCAAAATTTGTAAAATGAGCTAAATTTCTGTCTAGTGCAGATTACACACATATATATATATATATATATATATATATATATATATATATATATATATATATATATATATATATATTAATATATATTTATTGAATTTCAAGTTTAATACACAATTTGTGGCCTTAGTGCCTTATAGGCATAAGTCTCATCAATATATGTTAATTATAAATTTTTTAATTCACATACAACTCAAATAAAAGAAATAATATAATAACAATATAAATAAAAGTAACAATATTAACAATTATGTTTAAATATTTAAGTATTTAGTTAGAACATTGGAAAATTAAATTATTTTTTATTGTATGTACATACATATGTATTTGAATATAAAATATTTTCTAGGTTAATTACCTACATAGCAGGCTTTCCAAGTTTTCAAATATATATTTTTTATTCCTCTTTTAAAGGTTGTTAATAGGTAATTTGTTATATTCAAGACCAAAATGCTTTCGATTCGCTGTCTGGTTGTTTCTTACCTGCATCTAGCAGTATATAAATTGCCTTGGTTGATGTTATTGAATAGCGTTTGATTCTGAGTAAAAGTAACTGATCCATATCCTATGTTCTGTATGGATTTAAACATATATATTAACAGCTGGTATTTATATCGTCCATAAAAAAGCATAATTTTCTTTACAAATATTTCCATACAGTAATAAAGTGGGGTATCGTAGTGGTAAATTATAAATTGTCATCAATGCTTTAATCTGCATCACCAGCAGTGATTTTAATTCATTCGTGTTCCTAAGCCTATATATTATTGCCATATAACTTATATGACTTTGTATCAAGGACTGGTAAATCAACAATTTCGTCTTAAGATTAAGTCTATTTTTCATTTTAAATAACACACCGACAACTGCTGCAATTTTTGATTTTACTTCATTAAAATTAAAATTCCATGCCATATTACTGTGCTGTGTAATTCCTAAATACTTTAACTTATCTGTTTCCAATATCAACTATTCATCAACCTGAATCGAAAGGTTATTATCGCGAACATGGTCTAAATCTGATTAACTTGGTCTTATCTTTGTTTAGCTTTAGCCCATTATGACGAAAGTATTCAAGTATAAGACCACAGTCGCTACTTACGCTGATGACACCGCATTATTTCTTCAAACCCTTTAGCAACTGAAGCATCTAGCCTTATCCAACATCAAATTAATGAGCTGCAGACTTGGCTAAAAACTTGGAACATTAAAGTCAATGAGGAGGAATCTACTCATGTCATGTTTACGTTAGAAAGGAGACTGTCCAAATACTACCTTTAATAGTTGAATAATTCCAAAAAGTAATCATTAAACTCTCTAGGCATGTGCTTAGATAGAAGATTAACTTGGAAAGAATATATAAGAGGCTAGCGGAATCAAGTTGACTCAAAAGTAAAAAATGTATTGGTTACTGGGTCGTAATTCAAAATAAAGCTTGGAAAATAATTTACAAAACTATTTTAAAGCCTGTATGGACATACGGCATTCAATTGTGAGGAACTGCAAAAAAATCAAATATTGGAATTATTCAAACATTTTAATCTAAAGCCTTAAGAATGATAGCTAACGCACCATGGTTTATCGCTAATAACACTTTACATAATGACTTGAAAATTCCTGATGTTAATACTGAAATAAGAAACTTTAGTACTCGATCTTTACAAAGATTAAGTGATTATGTTAACCCTTTAACAATAATGCTACGAGATGACAGTGATGAAGTGCGCAGATTAATTTATGTACTAGATTTACCATTCAAAAAGCAGTGAAAATTGTAAAAAATAAAATACGATATTATTTTAAATTAGTCAACTAGTTAACTTTAAAATCTTTGAATTTTGTTTTTATTATGTTGATTTTGGTGAAGATCAATCAGTATTATAATATTGAAGTTAGTATTATAATATTTTTACAAATTTGCTTAGATCATTTAAATAGATTAAAAAAAGCAGCTACCTTGAGGTACGTCACTTTGCACATATTATATGTCACTTTTTTGTCACCAATCTGAACGTATTGTCCTCTATTTTTGAAAGAATTCTCAAAAAATCTCAATTCCTTACCCATAATAACATCTTTCATTTCTAAACAATCGTCCCGCCGCTACACTATATTCCTGTGATCTACGCACCAAACTACCTCTTGTTGTAGATTTTAATGACATTTGATCTACGTCTTCCTCTAATCTAATTGTCTGAGGCTTAGACTCATCAGTTTTTTTGCATACACCCAGTTGAAAACAATCTTCTTTAAAGTTTTAGCATTTCTCAGTAACTCTAAAGACTCCCTACTTTCAACGTTTTTGATAGAAATTTTATAACAGATTTTTTTGGTTAATACAGTTTTTGTCTTTATATGACATAAAGTACGCATCATCAATCTGTTCCGGAGACATTTCTACACCCACACTTTTTTAAACCAACAATAGAGTCAACAACAGAAACACCATCAGCTACAGTTAATCCTTTTACAATGCAGTTGTTCTTTGCACCAATGTTATTAAGATATTTTAAAGACGCTTTTAAATTACTAATTTTTTGTAAAGTATTGTACGATTTTCTTTTTGTACTTCACTCAATTATTTTTTTGTTTCTGATAAGTTTTTTAGAATAACATCATATGGCTTTGCCATGAAATTCATTGACTCTTGAATTTCAGACAGGTGAACCAGCTTATTAAGTTTCGTTTTGATTTTATACAATTCAGTTTTAATATTTTCTTCTTCTTCTCTTTCGCATATGTGACAAATAATAACTTCTCTCTCATTTTTAATAAAATAATCAAATTCAGTTTTGCTCGGTTTAGTACATTCTATTAAATCATCAATCACTTCTTTAATATTTCTTTCACACTGAACGCAGACTATTTTTGGTTTATTTAAACTTTTTCGACCTTCTCCAGTCATCATTCATTAAATTGTTAAAAATAACATGTAGTTTTTCACTCAACCCCTTCGACCTCAAAGTTGCTTATAACCAGTTAGATTTTTAGTACCGTTTTATTTAAAACATAGAATTAGTCAATTAAAGTTCTTAGAACTAAAAAATAATAAAAAATCATCAGTATTGTCGCGATCAACATAATTATGATTCATTATTCAGTGTGAAGTTGAGAGAAGTGCAGGTGTTGAAATTTTGGTGAAAAGTAAAAAAAGAATAAACAGAAATAAAAATTTAAAAAATAAGAAGCCTGTTCTAGCGATAAAAAGTTTAAAAATAAAATCTAAAAAAGTTGCTTAGCTAAACGGCTATATTTTTTTGTTTATTGAAGTTGTTTATAAGCAACTTGCTTTGAGCAATTCAGATATGAGTAAACTATGCAATAACCGATGCGCTTGTTCGCAAAAAATTTGAAAAATGAAGAAGTCCCTCCATTATGCTGATAAATGAAAACAACCAAAAAAGACGATGCTAGCTGTGATAAGCTTCACTAAATGCGTTTAATTTTATCGATGTTCCAAGACAAATTTAATAGTATACCACAAGGAAAACACCAAAGTATTGACGAACAAGTAATTACGTACAAAGGTAAGTTAAAATTTTTACGGTGCCAAAAAGGAATATTGTGGACTTCGCTAAGCCCGATAAATGTGGAATGAAAATTTTTACATGAGCAAGTTCATCTGGAATCATATATGATATCTATATTGTTGATGGAACTTGTCCTTCATACGGCCTTGGAATATCATCCGACATAGTTTTGTATTTGGCATCTTCGGTCCCGAAATTTAAAAACTACAAGCTTTATTTTGACAACTGGTTCACCTCAGTTAATATCCCTAAATAAATGGGTATATTTTGTATCGGTTCTATCGGAAAATACAAAATGGCTAATTGCGACTAAAAGCCCGATACGGATTTAACAAGCCTTGGCAGAGGATCCTATGACATAAAATTCGACCATGAAATTGCTGCAGTTTGTTGGTTTGATAACAAAACGGTGCAGTTACTTTCCACATTTATTGGAGATGAGCCAATTCCTAAATGCCGCCGTTGGAGCGGAAACGATGAAGAATTTGTTGCCATCGCAAGACCAGCTATTGCAACTAGAGTATCCAATTATTCGACTTTTACTTTTGTTCGAGTAAGAAATTAATTGATTTTAAACTTTAAAATTGCTCGATTAATCGAATAATTCGAATAACTCGACCAATTAAAAAATTATCCAAAAAATGTAATCTGATGGAAATAAACATGTGTATTTGGTTTTTTGCTTTGTTTGTTTAAAGACGAGGACGATGTTTTTTTTCAGGGGATGGCTCTTACTCATGTAGTGTATTGTGCTCGTACTATGAAAATAGTTTACGGAAAGAAGGATAGAATCCAGTGTGGACGTTTGAATTAAATTTATTTACGTCGTAAGTGATTTTAAGAACTTTAACTAATAAACCAGTAACGAGTGATGAGAAAGCAAGCAAAATTATGATCGAAAAGTGTGTAATAAAAACAAAAAGAAGTGATATTTATACATGTCTCATTTTTTAATACAATTTTAACATATAATATAAGCGTAAAACTAAATAATCATAAACATTTGCTATTTTACACCCCAAATTTTACATATAAAAGTTGCTCGATTAAATGACACATATTGTTCGAGTTATTTGTTACTCGAAATTGGCTATTTTCATTATTCGATAAGTCGAGTGTATACTCTATATTGTAACAGAATACAATAAGCACATGAGAGAAGTTGATTTCTCGGACAATCTCATGGGGCTTTATAAAATCTTCCATCACTTTCCCAAATGGTTCATGCGAATATTTTACTGATCTTTGGGAATAGCAGTAAGCAATTCATGGCTCCTATATCGAAAACATCTGAAAATGGTCGATCCAAACGCAGAACATATGCCACTTATCAAATTTCAAATGCACATAGCAAATGAATTGCTAAATTTTGCACCATCGACCTTGTACTTATTGAGTACGACCTAGAGGAAATATTTTGGAGCAATATCTTATACTCGTATATGGTCGTCTTCATTTACTTTTGCATTCAGTACAAAACGCCGAAAAATTAGTCATGTCCCACCAAACTCGAAGAGATATGACGAAAACGGCCATGGATTGGTTTGGGGAGGAAAAGGTCGGTGTGGCCTCTGTAAGACGGGAACACCCCTATCAAATTGTGTAATGTAGAAAATATGGTGTGCACCTATGTTGCAATACAAGTAAAATTTTTTATTTAGTATATCATGCTTATTACATATATTAATTATTTCATTACTAAAAAGTCTTGAAGAATAAACAAAAAGTAAAAGAGTGTTTTTCATTTTTCATTCCATGAAATATTTCCTCAACGGCCCATTGTTGCGTATAAGCAACTTTCAGTATCTTGAAATACAATATGTTCAGAAGTCTGAAATCTTCAAAAATCCTTAGTTTGGATCTAATAAGCATACAAATGTTAAAAAAGAATCTTCTCACAGCAGGTTCAGGAGCAAGGCCGGAAGGATTAAACAAAATTCTTAATTTTATTTAAGATGTTTAATGAAGTAAAGAAATAAAAAATAAAAATGTTTTAGCACAACCAAAATGTATGCTTATTTCACAATGGTTCCCAACTTTTTTTAAATAAATTAAGCATAAAAATAAAACCTGCAAAAAAAGAAGTTTTGGTACATACTGAGCACATCATAGACAACACTTGTAGGAAAATACTTTACTTAATTTTAATGCTTAGAAAATTTTTTCGCATTTCAATGGAAATGTGCTAAACCAATATCCACCACTGTATGTATATATGTATATGTTATAAATGGTAAAAAATACACTTTTTTCCGATTCTATCCGTTTTTGTGCCACCTATTGGTCTTTATAAAGGAAATTTTAAGACGGCCTTTAATGTCTCCCGCTGATAATATTATTGAGATTTCCGATAATAATTATTATTATTTAAGGGATGTGTCACGCTTCCCTTGATGTTGCACTTTAAGATTCCGCTTGTTTCTTAGGAATGTTTTTGCATATAACACACAAACAGCTGTTACTACGTAAATGTAGTACAGTTGTGCCCATTTCCTAGCACAATTGTGCAGAGAGAACTTATATGTATTCTTACTCTCTTTCATTTAATTCGCTCTTAGTTCTTTATGAACAATTCTTTATAGTTGAGGCAACTAGCTTTGCTTGCGATCAATTTAATAATGCTAAAGAAATGTGTTCATGCGTTTCTTAAGCGAAGAACTACCTTTTTTGGTATGATTTATACAATTACTGTGACTTTTTACCAAAAATGTTAACTAAGCAAAAAAGCTAACAGTTATTTAAATCGCACACCAAATCATAAACAGTCACAATTCAACATATTCAAATGTTCAGAAGAGGTAAAGACTGTTTTTGAAATATTACTGTAAAATTAAATTATGTTACGTCACCACTAATCGATCAAAGTGTGGCCCAAAGGTTGGTTTGCTACGTTTCAACTATGGCGTTACAATTAGTCACGCGTAACTGAACCGTTAGTTCATTATGTTCTAGCGACACAAGTAAGAAAAAGAGACATGTAAACAAAAATGTTGTTGTCGTTAGAGATTTGATCTGTGAATTTATGTATGCAAAAACAGCGATTTTGATAAATTTTGAGTTTTGACTGTTCAAATTTGGTGTGAGATATATAAAAAAAATTAGTGAAAAAAAATTGTAACTGAAAAACAAAATTTTTAAAGAAAGCAATTATTTAAAATAATCAAAGAATAGTTTCAAAACTTTTATAAAGTAAGTACTAAAATGATAAGTCGTCGTAGTATTAAAAGTTACCATCAGAGAAATTTGTTTTGAATATAACATAATTTGGAGTCAATACAGTGTTTTGATATTACTATATAATAAAATTCTAAAAGTGGAGTTAATCGATTTGGCAAATGACGTATTCATTTGTAAGTAGTTTTGAGCACACTTAAAAAATATTTAATTTTTTTATGTACTGTATACATTGGCACTGAAAACAAAACTCGAAAACACTAAAAATCTGCTTGTTTGTTTAGTATTATATCTTCAACTTTTTTTTTGACGATTTTTCGCAATTTATATGACGATATTTTTAAGATTTATCGGCAAAATGACGTTTTTCTGCAAATTTCATCTGGCAGCCCTGGTAACAGATAATAACGGATAACAACAAAATAGAAAGAAGTAGATGTCAACATTCGCATGAATTCATAAGAACTAAAAGAGAAATAAAAAAAGAAATGGAATCTACCTGGAATATCGAGAGGTTCGAGAGCTTTCGAAGTATTGTTTACTCAAATATATAAAGAGCACATCGATGCAAACAACAATCAGTTTATGTGTTGTAAACTCAGCGAGAAGAGTTTGGTGTAAACTCAGCTAAAGTGTTATTGGCTTGAACTCAGTGGAAAGGAGTTTAGTGTGATTAATCCATTGACGCTCAAAAAGAAAGCCACACTTTAAATGAGAGAACCACACTGAAGTTAACTTTTTAGATTTATTGTTTCTTAAAAGACTTGCATTTTTTGCATTATAAATAAAAAATAATTTTAAAAATAATATGTACATCTGCAAAACGAAAAATACGTAAGTATATGCAATGGGCAGATTAAAAAAGCTAAATACTTTTCGGTGTGTTTATATGAAAGTGTGGACAAATCCGAATCTAGATTTTTTTAAAGTACTTACTATCATAGATTAAAATATTTTGCACAAACAAAGCCCCATTTACATATTTGATTAGCTGTTGAATAAAGTACTGTCAAATAAATGCTTTATTGATTTTCTATTCCATGTGAAAGGATATATTGCACTGGGATATCTAAAGCTGTATATTTTTTCTAAAAAAAAAAAAATTCAATTGTATATCTCTTCTTGATAGAGATGAAGAAGTAGCATTTTACTTTTAAAATACGAAAATATTTTAATAAAAAATTAGATTCACTTAAAGAACATAGGTGAAGTTAAATCATTTTTCTTGTGTTTGATAAATTCCATTAACTTATCAATATCAATTTTCTTTGGATATCATTTGATTTTTAACAATGTCTCAACATGGCTATCTGTTAGTTTGTTTCTGAATTTGTTTTTTATCTGTGACATTGATGAAAATGCAGAATCGCAGATATATGTGGTGCGAAACATTGAAAAAAGGTTTAATATTAAATTTCTAACAATCACATATTTTTTGGGGAAAACATTTTTCCAAAAGTTGACACCCATTTCCGTTGAAATAAATAAGTCTTGTCTCATCAGTGTCAATTCCTCTTCTGTATTATGTGGTAGAGTTTCTAACGCACACGTTAAAGGATTTTTATATATGTTAATAATACAATGCAAGCTCAAGAAATCTTTAAATCTACCTTGAAAGTTTTCCAAAAGTAAGTTTATTTCTTCTTTTATGTTTTCTAATTTTTCTACATTTGGAAATTGTGTAAAAACTATATGAATTTTTAAAAAATTGGATAAATCTTAGCACTGAATTTGAATTTTCAAAATGAAAAGTTTTCTTGAAGACTCATTTATTGCACGCAGCAAAGAAGGCTAAATCGTAGAGAAAATTAGGGCATTTTAAAACATTAAAAATGTCTGCATCTTTGCTACAATCCTGTGATTGGAAAAAAGTTCTAACTCCGATCTAAGATTGAAAAGACGCTCTAAGCATTTTCCTCGTCTTAGTCATATAACGTCCGTAAACATTGACAAGTCACCATTATCCGCATCTATTTATTTTAGAAACGCTATTACCTTTCTGTGAGAAAGTGTGTTTTAGCCTCCTCTTAGGCGGTTAACTATTTTTACGGCTGTTTTCATCGATTCTTTAAGACCTATACTTTTTAAAAACAGCGCTTGTGTGTAATGCAATGAAACGTGCGTACATTTATGCCTGCTTTTAGCAAATGTCCCACGAAACTAGAGCTGCAAAACAGTCGATAGTACTATCGATAGTATCGATAGTTTTGTTTATGGCTGACAATCGATAGTTTTTTCACTATCGATACTATCGTCAAATTCTAAAGGTAACTACGGAGGCCACTAAATGTAGTCAAAGTAACATTTGCAAAAATTTGTTCGACGCAGGTTGTTAGTCGTCTGTAAACTTTTATAGTTATATAGGGATACAGTTTAACAGTCCCTTAAATTTCTATTTATTGAACTCAAATAAAGTATGAATTATAACTAAAATAAGTTCGTACATACGATTTTGTATTTGACCCAATCAAATTAATCTTTGTTTCGTCAGATCATGTAATGTTGTTCTAATTATTACGGTGCAGGTGTTGCTTCCGTTTGCTGAAAAATGATACATTACATGACTCTTACCATAAGTATAGCTTATGTACATTTTTTTCTTATTGCGCGACTTGAATTAGGAGAATAAGTTCAATTTTGAGGCTTTTTGATGACTTGAAGAAAAAATCTTTGAAGTACGAATTAAAAGCTGAGAGTTTTTCTACGCTTTCTTCCCGTAGTCTCTGCAGTTTTCTTTCACTGGATCTTATTAATTACTTTAATTTTGGAGCACTTCATGGTATGAGCAATTTTCACTCTATGTAAGGATTAATTTTCCATCAAAAAACATCAATACATAAAATTTTATTACATCCTAGAAAAAATTAAAGTGTCCCTATTTTTTGTTTCATCACTGTATACTTATTATTATTCTTTTCCTTTCACTTAAATTCTAATATTGTTGCCACTAATAGTACTTAAAAGAATCCGATAGTATCGATAGTTTCTTTGCAAACTATCGAAACTATCGAGTGGGCCGACTATCGACAGTTTTGCAGCTCTACACGAAACCCTGTTTTCGCGCAACCTGCAGCCCCATCGGTGCAAATAGCAGCTAGCTTTTCTTTTTTCTATTATAGCTAAAACATGTTTGCTCAAAGCATCAGTGACACTTCCATAAAAGGACTCGACTTTTAATATCTCCTCAAATGATTTAAAAAAATTATCAACCACTATCATTAATCATTTCACTAGTATCGGATATGTCTACACTTTTATCAAAACACACGGACACGTATCTGGCATTTTTTATACGTTCTGTCGTTTCCCATTGCATAAAAAGCCCTATATCATCCGTCCGGCGTGCTACTGTTTCACGAGATAAAGGTATTTCATTCATAATATGCACCATTTTTGTCCCAACTTCTCCAAATAAC
This sequence comes from Wohlfahrtia magnifica, assembly GCA_023159175.1. Lineage (NCBI taxonomy): Eukaryota > Metazoa > Arthropoda > Insecta > Diptera > Sarcophagidae > Wohlfahrtia > Wohlfahrtia magnifica. The sequence continues at coordinate 59,058 of JAKWBJ010000427.1, read as the reverse complement.
TTCGTTATGGATAAGCATAATTTTTTTTAAAAATTTCCATCTTCAAAAGAGCGAAATTTCTGATATATATTTGTGTCTCACACATATATTATTTGTTGTAAGTGTGGTTGCCATTTGGAATAATGTAAACAAAGCGTATGAATTTTTTTTTACAAGATTTCGTCAAAAACAATTTTTTTTAGGAATTATAATGGCAATATCAATAAATACATATTATACAGTATTTATTTTGAATTAAAATAGTATGTATAAAGGTTAGCGATACAGTTGATTTTGGCAGATTTCAGGAAATTTTTTTGTGGGATTTTTTTCTTTAAGCAGCCCTGGTTGTAATATTCACAAGAAAATAAATAAACAGCCGAAAAACTTCGTAATCTGAACAATATGGATGAGCATCACTGGCTGAGTTGCCGTTTTGGTTATTTTTAACCAAAATTGGTTTTTGTTCTTTGATGTGTAGATGTGTACTTTTTTCTCGAAGTAAAAAAAAGATAGTGATTACTTTTAACGTTTATTACCCAGGTTCTTATCGAGTGTATCACTTTAAAAACGGGTTTTTTGGCAAACTTTAGCCTTTTGTTGTGCGTATGCTATGACCTTTCCCATCCTTCTGGTAACATATGGATTTCGTGGCAAAAGACTGCAAATTTTTTGAGGTCAAGAACGAATAGAGCCAATTTCATATACTCTGTTTTAAAGTGAAAGATACTATAATCTAAACAAATGGTAGTCTGACGAGCAAGCTCTGGATTATAAGGCGGCTGAAACTATTTTATTTGAACATTTGGCCGCGCATTGTCCTAATAGATATATTATTCATCGCAAGTAATGGGTGGATCCGCTACAATTTTTTCCATCTTGAGTAGCTCTTTGAGTTTGAAAACAATCTTCTTAGTGTAATGCCCTCAATTCATCATATCCGTACATTTTAGCCTGACTTGGGAGTTCTTCCTTTTTCATGTCAAAATCATTACTTCTGAACTGCATAAATAGCCTCTCGCATGTTGAAATCGGTGGAACATATTCAGGATAAGCTTTGACAAGCAATCAATGCAATAAAACTTTGTTGTTTATACTATTTCGGTTAGTGGCTAAGTGAGAATAAATATCAGACATTTTTCACTTCAACGCTATTGTTTGGTTCGGGTATTTAGAAATTCATTAAGATATCTGTTAGTAAAGGCTATTGAGCGATGTTTGTTAATATATAGTTAAAACGTTTAGAACAAATAGAAGAATATGCCTCAACAATTGCTGTACCAAGTTTTTTGACCAGTCTATATTCAGTCAATACTGCTATAAATTCCGTATATAAAATAATATATATTTAAATGTTTTTGTATTAAAATTATGATTTAAAATTTTGGTTATTTTTTCATTGTAATTTGGTTATAAAAAATTCGAAGTTGTGGCAACGCTGCTCACTGGCTTAAATATACTAGTGACAGTGCTGCCGTTGAAAATTTCGAAAAAGTGTCGTAAAAAGGGTATTTGGGTATTTTAAAATAAAATAGGGTCAAGTTTTTGGTAAAAAAAATTAAATGTATTCCAATAAAAAAAAATAAAAAGCATACTTAAATTATAAATCAATGTTAAAACTAAAAAACAATTCATAGATACATTCAAATGTTAGTCATATTATCAAAAAGAAGGAAGTTACTTTTACAAAAACTCTTGATAATGTTTATCACTTTTTAGAAATACTTTTTCTATATTTTTTAATTAATTCTTTACTTGGGGTCCATTCGAGAAAATTGAGAGAGGAAAGCATGGATTTACAAGTTTATAATTTAAGTTTGTAAGTTTATTTTTAATCAGTGATAATTTTGAAAAATTCTTTTAGCGGAAGCATTACTAGGAGGCAAAGTAAATATATATGTATGTAACGAATTCATATAAATTTGAGTATACAGGCGCACGGGAAAGTATACATATCCCCTCGAAAACTGGATTTTACATAGAACTATAAGGTTTGGACTTTCAAAAACGATATATTGTAAATCTACGCGAAACATAAAACAAAAATATATGAGCTTTTTCATAACATATCCTTTAAGATTAAAGAAAAATAATAAATTCAATTTTCCGCACACAGAAAAGTATGCATGCTCTGCTATATTAGGTAACTAATTATTTCCAAACAAAAAAAAATGTTAAAAATATTTTATTCTTAATTTATATTTTATAGAATCATTAAACTTAAATACAATTTTTTACCGTAGTTTCACTTGAATTATTGTGATATCATTAGGGAGAGCAGTGTTACAGACTTGTTTGATTTTATTTGCATTTTTTTTTACTAGGTTATCCAATTTATCAAATAAATTGTCTGTGGGACTTACACATGTCAGGTGACTAATAAGTAGAATTAAACCGTCAAGTCAAGTTTTGATGTCGGAACTTCTAGTTTTTTTAAGTTTCTGTTTTCGTCACACTTAAATATAATACTCCTACTTTCATCGCTCAAAACAACTTTATTCCAAAATTCTTCAACATAAAATTTTAATACCCGCGATTACATATGTTAAGCAGTTTTCTTATGGTTTTCCATATTGCTTGATAAAGCCTGCTGCTCATCTATTCGTTTGATTTAACCACTGTAGGGGTGAAGGGGTAATTGTAAAAAATAAAATATTTACTCGAGATTTAAAGAATTAAAAAGCAAAAAGAGTTAGTTTCTTCTTTAATATTTATTTGGGGGTGGGTAAAACGTACCTTTCGGGTTGCGGGTTTATATTACAATAATAACAATAAATGTCTTCTTCTTGAATATTATACATCTAATTCATTATTGTAATTAATGAAATCTTACTTAAAATCTAAACAGATTTCTACTTAAAAATAGGGTGACCAAAGTGAACATCCCGCCCCCCTTGCAAGATTGCAACAACAAGAGGGTACGAGAGTTACGTGGTCAAGATTTTTGTGAAAAATTCAATTTAAATAGGGATAATACAAGAAAATATATATACAATAACATATAAGTCGTAGGCTAAAAATAATTACTATTAGAAAGGTTTCATTATTTCCAGTTAAACACACTGATGACGATGGAGCTTGGTGTGCGCTTTTCTTTTAGTTAATATAAGTTAATATAATTAGATATTTGGGAATGTAATACTTACTTGTCCGTTCGCATTTATTTTGTTGCAAATATTAACATATGTGTATATGGATGGCACACGAAACTACAAAATTAAATGGAAATCTACTAAAAAAATATATAAAGGCTTCTCGCTGCCAAAATTTAAGCCGAAACACATACATAAATCAGGGCATAATCGCACTTGATCATCAGTTCATATAACACAATTGTCAAACTTTATGTGAAAAAATAGGTATGCATAGAATATGACAGTTGCATAAAAGTGGGTTGTTGTAGTAATAATATCGAATGCAATTTTTATATACATATATGTTCACAAAACTCATGCATGTTATGTATATAAATTAGAGTATTCTTAATTTGAATACATTAAAAAAAAGAATTTTTAGTTCTTCATTTTATTTAACGAGTTTATTAACAAAAACTAAACTAAACTTAATAAACTGAATTAACTTATGTATATACTATTATGGATTGCAATACCAACACTGGCGTAAATCAGAAATTCTGCTGCTTGTGCTGCAATGCCAATAGTGGCATGATCCTATTCCTGGAATTCCGTCTGCTTCTGTTCTAAGTGTATTTCTTAACATAATTTGGCTACACGTGCCGGAAGTTGTCGGTGCTAACAGAATGTTGTTTACTGGAAAGAATGGTTATTCTGCACTTTTGCTTTTGTGGGAAAAAGTGCATTATGTTTTTTAATTATAATTTAACAGGTTATGAATCTATGTGGTGTTAACTCCTCCCTTCTTAAATCGATTGTCCTCAAGCGAATTATGGATATGATAAGTTGGAGAAGCTAATGTAGGTTGGTTGTTTTGTATCCAAATTGCTTTCAGTAGGTGGTGAGATTGTAATTCGTTGTTATGTAGTGATTTTTATTTGATTTTTCTTCCAAGATAGGTAAAGGATCAATACGATACAAATTAGGATTGTGATAGCGCTAATTGATACAGTCCCAGCTGTTACTGTAAGAGTGTTGAGATTGCTAATTCTCCTGGTATTTTTGATGTGCAGTTCATTTAGTGATTCTAAAGATAGTATGTTTATATGAAGCTTGGTTAATGGATTTGGCTGAAGATTAGCTAGCATAGGTTCTAAAGAAATGCTCCCGTAGCTACTGTAGATTTTTCCGTTCACTTTGATTGTGGAATTGTAGAAATTAATTAGATGAATTCCATTCTCATTTCGGGTTTTCGAGTTGACCTCAACGCTTCCATTGAAGTTATTTAGTAGGAGCACACCTGGTTTTACTTCATCTACTCTGGGTACATGGTATCCACATGTAGTAATGCATGTGAAGTTAGGACCGTATATAATTCTACTAATGCAAGTCTCATTTCTTAAGTCTATGATTTGTTTATTACTACAAATATTAATTCTATTATAATCTTTACATTGCTTTTCAATTCCATATATTTTATTTTTACTTTTTAATATTTCAGTAAAATTTATCTCAATTACTACATTTTCCTTGATTATAACAGGTTCTAGCATTATTTTTTGGAAAGTTTCTTGTGTTGTCAGTGGAATTTTTATCATACAGATAATTGTCATTTCATTACTTAATACATTTATATTAGATATTTCTAATGCTTCTTCTGCATTATTGAATGGCATTTTTTCTTGACTAATTTGATTTCTTCCTCATTAAGTAGCATTGAATTTACAATTTTATTTTTTGCCCATTGTATGGCGTATCTAATGTTAATAAATTGTTCTTTTATCTATCTAATTATTTCTTTCATATCATCATGCTCTTTATTTATACTATTTGAGATCTGTTTAGTTATTAAAGTTGTTTATTCTTTCATTAAAAAGTTTATTAATGACTACCTGATCATCATTATTATCATTTAGTCTAAGTAAGTTTCTATTAATTATTTCCAAATCTTCATGATCCGGTGATCCTACAATATACTTCCACAGCGTTCCTAAAGTATTTATTGATTTTTTTAGTCTGTTCAGTCTCTTGTTTCAGAATAGAGAAGAGAATATTATTCTTTGGAATATGTGTGTTTATGTAGGTGTCTGTGTCTGTCAGAAAGTTGTCGTATTTGTTGTCCGTTATTGACAGTAACTATTTTTGCTGTACTGTAGTCGAATACTTGGACGTTCGTAGCTTGTCCTTGGGTCATAATGATTAGTAAAATAAGTGTCCAATACATTTTCGCTGAATACCCAAAAAAAATGAGAAAATATTTCTAACTTTTTATATTACTCTTGTGAACAACGCGATTTGATTCTGTCAAGATTGTTGTTGTGTAATTTTCCTTAACTGTTTCCCTTTTAAAACTAGGGGTTAATTTTGTGCCTAGTCGTTGGTCTACTTTTACGTACACTACGTCTCCTGGATTGTAATTTTTTTGTTCCTGTGTTTTCTTATTATGATATCGCAGATCTCTTTCCTGTATTTCCATGCGTCTCTCAATATTATTTTTTCTTGCTTCTTCAAATTGTCTGGGGTCTGTGTTAACAGTTCTACCAAAGAAAATTTCTAAAGGTCTTTTACCAGCAGTGGAATGTACTGAATAGTTATATTCATAAACTGAGCGGTCAAAGAGTTCCTCAAAAACCTTATTATTTCTGACAAAGTTGAATAGAACCTTTCTATTTGTCCATTTACTGAGCTTTTTGTGACTTGAATATCTGTATATTCAATACGTCCCTTACCATGAATGTTATCGGCGCAGAATTCATTGTCTATAACGATTACTTTGGGTATGCCAAAGGAAAATAGTATCTTACGAAGGAGTTCTTTAATATTTTCCGTTGATCGAGATTTTGCTATAACAGCTTGAGCGTATTTAGAGAATTTGTCAATTGCAGTTAAAACTAGTTTATATAACGATTTTCTTAATTTTCCTTGCCATAGCGCGGAAGCAGAAACTTTCTAAGATTTGAAGTTTGTTTTCCGCAATTTCTGTGCGCTCTATTGTGAGTTCTGATTATTATATCTTCCTGTTCTTGTTCGTTTCTTATATCTTCTACTTGCAAGTGTGAACCTAGTCTTGTACCTGTTGAAATTCAGGGGATATACTTGTTGTATTTTTCCCATGGTATTTTTATCCGACTTAATACAATTTATAACAGATGGGTTGAGATATCTTCGCAGAATCCCTATTAATTTTTCTTCAATGATTCGGTAATTATATGTCGATGATACGTGGGAAATACTATTTGAAATTGGTATTCGGAAGTTGTACCTATGTTGAGAAATAATTGATTTTTAAACGCATTAATGGGGGTTTCTACACTATGTATTAGTCCATGTGATGAACTTTCCTCGGAATTTGTCGCTATTGATAATGTGTGCGTGGGTGATTCTTGCTGGATGCGTCTGTTACCAATTCAAAATCCTTTTGATAATCTGGATAAGCGAGGACAATGTCTTCGGAAATAAGTGAATTCTTAATTTTCGTGAAGGATTCTACGGCCTCTTTGCTTAACACGATTTTCGTATTTGCGGATTTGTTTTTGGAGATTCTTCCTCCCAGCCGTCGTAAAAGGGATGTTTCGCGATTTTTGCGTAATTTTTAATAAATCTTCGATAATAACCTGACATGCCAAGAAAAGTACGGAGTTCTCTTAAGGTCTGGAGTGCTTGATGTGGTTCTTATTTCGCCCACAACGCGTGTGGTATATGTTAATTTTTCATTAGGTTCCAAGAACAACGTAGGGAATTGTTTGTAATAGCGTTAATATTCGCTTTTTGTTGAGGGGATGTCTTATTTATATTTAAATTATTTACCGTTGCGGAAGAAAGTTGCTTAATACCTATCTTTTTCCATTTCCCAATATCATACAGTTGTCGCCTGTGTGAATTGCGACTTTTAATTCCCTAAGGGTCCCATTCCCGAGGATACCGTCATTAAAAAGAATTTAATTTTTTGTTCTAAGTTAAAAAGTTTTACCATAGTATGTTCAGTTATTTTAATATCTCCTACAACTGATTTTGCGTAGAAAGATGCTTTATTTTTAATTTTTTTCTTTGCCAGACGTGACTGGAGATAATTTTTACTCGATCCTGTGTCTATCAAGAATCTAAGAATATCCCCGCTCTCCGTTTTAACCTCAAAGTATGGCAACTAAGAGCTAATTAGGCTAAAAAATAAATGTCTGTTGGCTCAATATATTGTTTGTCGGGTGTTCCCGATTGTACTTGCTCAGTATCAATGTGAAAGATTCTTTGTAACTTTTTTTGTTGAGGGAACGAGATTGAACCAGGCCTTTTCCCTTGCAAGTCATTTCGGTGGGGTCTGTTAATGTAATTAATATGCCGAGAATGCATACTTTGATTTACATCCATGGATTCTGGACGAGGTTGGGGCTTAGGTGGGCTCTGAGGATTATTTTGCTGAAAAAATTGCCGAGTTGGTTGATTATTATGCGGTATATGGGTTAAATGAGGGTAGAATTTCTGTTTCTGTTTTCTTTCAAAGTTCTGTCGTGGAGGAAGCTGTGGTGGTGCAATTCCTCTTGTGTTATAAACATGGTTTGCACGAAAATTCTGATTTTGAAGCTTCAGACAGAGGTGGAGGGCCTGTGGTAAGTCCACCGGTTCCCTCATTCCTAGACGCCGTGGAAAGTCGCCAGTTAGACCCCTTATAAATGTATCTAAGGCCTTATCTCTGTAAGATTTTGTCATTATATTAAGTGCATCGTTACCCATTTGTTCGCATCCTATCTTATTTAGTATAAGCGAGAGGTGGGTGTATACCTTTTGATAGAAATCTTGAATGCTTTGGTTGCCCTGTACCAAAGCTGTCAATTGATATTCTAACGTTGATAAGTCTCGCTTGTCGCCATAGTGAACGGTTAGGCACTGTGAAATAGCTTGCCAATTTAATGGAGTATTATAAGACTCCAGTGCTATATCCGCGTTGCCTTTGATTTTGTTTCTAATTACACCGAGAATGCCATAGTATTTTGACGTTCCCTTAAGTGGTTCATATATTTCCAAAATTCTATCTACGCTTTTTTTCCATGAATTATATTCCCCCGGCTGACCTGAGAATTCTTTCAAACATTTCACTACATCTGGAATCTTGTCCATGTCATTTAGATTATTCCTATGCCGCTCGTCAATCTGTTGGTCCCTACCGTTCTGTCTATTCGTACTAAGACTTAACGCCGCTTGGACCATTTCCGGTCCTCTGAAAATATCTGTGACTAAATTTGAAATAAGTGCTGTTAAGTCCTCCATGTTCATTTGAACGTTTTGTGGAAGATTTGCAGGAATATCGGGAGGCCGAATCAGATTATTTGGGTTTGACATTGTGCTTCTTGTTTAAAAAATTATTTATACAATGAATTATAATTATGTTATTTGAGAAAAAAGAATTTTACCGATTGAATCGAACAAAAATTTTAAAAATTATATAAAAGTAATAATAACAATGTTATAAAATAATAATTATAAAATTATATAAAATATAAAAACTATCTTACTACTGTAAATGAATGTAGTTGACTGTAGTTAACCGTAGTTGACCGCTGGTATTAATTTTTTTTTTTGCTGCTGCTTTTTATTTATAATGTTCTTTTATAATTTGGTTGTTGAAATTTTTTTTAATAATATTATATTTCCTTTATATTTCAAAACATTTACGTAAGTTTTCTATGTCCTGTTAATCATATAAATTTCTGTAATTTATTTCTTTCGCACTCAATACGCCTCTTTAATTTTTATTGTATGTATCTTTTATTTTGCTTTTTTTATAATACTTTTGATTTCTTCACAAATAACTGTTCACATTTAGTTGCAGTTTCTTTTTTTTTTAATAGTTCTGACATTCTTAATTTAAATTAGTTTCTTTTTTTCACTTTTCACCCTTAGTTTATTTCTCACTTGATTTGGCTTACAAACAGTTTCAACACTTAAGTTAATGCAGTTTTTACTTTCTTCCTTTTTTAATTTTTCAAAAAAATGTTTATTCTTATCCTTTTTTTACAGGAAAAGGCTGGCACATCATGCCCCCGGTTTGCCTTTTATAACGCTTTTTTTCTTTAGGCTACTACGGAGCCTTTTTCTTGGAGGATATATCTTTTCATATATCCTTACTTGGTTTCTTCAGGATTTCTTTTTTATCCTTACTTGCTTTTTTAGGATTTCTTTTTCATCCTTTTGCTTGGGCGCCAGTTAGAGTATTCTTAATTTGAATACATTAAAAAAAAGAATTTTTAGTTCTTTTTATTTCTTTATTTATTTATATTTCAGTTGCGACTTTGCGCAACGAGTTTATTAACGAAAACTAAACTAAGCTTAATAAACTGAATTACCTTATATACTAATTATGGATTGCAATACCAACAGTGGCGTAAATCAGAAATTCGGCTGCTTGTGCTGCAATGCCAATAGTGGCATGATCCAATTCTTGGAATTCCGTCTGCTTCTGTTCTAAGTGTATTTCTTAACATAATTTGACTACACGTGCCGGAAGTTGTCGGTGCTAACAGAATGTTGTTTACTGGAAAGAATGGTTATTCTGCACTTTTGCTTTTGTGGGAAAAAGCGCATTATGATTTTAATTATAATTCAACAGGGTATGAATCTATGTGGTGTTAACTTATATACAACCACACATATGTATAAGAGCTAAGTGTACTGAGATTTTTTGTGTGAAATTTTGGGCTGACTAGTGAGCATGAGAGAGGTCTTTTTATTTTCTTTTCTTTTTTGAGCGAGAATAAATATAAAGAGAACAATCCAACACGCAGTGTGGCCATATTAGCTTTTTTTAAGCTAAATTTAGCTTTTTTATGTTCGATTTAGCTTCGAAATTCTTCATTTAGCTTTTAGATTTTTTTTCAAAAATTCATTTAGTTTTTCAGACTTTTCTGACATTTCAACAAAAATTGACAATAGAGCAAAAATAATACAATCATTGTATAATCTAACATGGAAAAGCAATAAAATTGTAACATCACAGAAATAATAGTTTCTGTATTGCTTACATGCTTATATTAATTGGTAAATTCATATGAGTTTGACAGAAAAGTTGAAAATATTGGTTTTTGTTGCCATTTCTTTTTTTTTGTATTCATTTTTAAAAACTTTAATACAAAGAAAGGGTTTTGTGTTTATCTCAAAAAATGTTGCCTTTTGAAAATCCTCAATAATTTTCTTTTTTTAATTCTTAATTGTAAACGAAATTTAGTGGCAAGGAATAAAAGAAGTGCAACAGAAAAGAAAATGCAATAAGTAAATAAACAAGAAATTAATAATGATTATAGATTTTTTTCTTTTAATGTCTCAAAAAGTGTTTCTACCTTAACTATGAAGTTTTTTTTTCTGGTTTTGTTCCTTTGCTATTGTAAACTTAATCCCCTGTGTTGTGTTTATTATTCATGCACAATTTTTTTCATCAGTCGGACAAAAATAATTGGATTGTGCAAATGGAGCACTTGTTTAAAAGATGACATTTCAATTTACATTTCTGGTCAATGGAGTTTTTTAAATCGTCGCTAGTGTAAAAAAAATATATTTTTTTTTAAGTGAATCAGTACGTGGGATGAAAAAAGAGAAAAAGAAAGAAATCCTAATCTAGGTTAGATTATTACAATACCAATGGCATTTTTGATCTGCATAAAATTGGCTGGAAACTTTCAATTCATGCACCCTTGAGACCGGTTACTATGTTTTTTCAGGTTCTGAAGTTTGAAGTAGATGATGACTGTTGGCACTAAAAAATTGCTTTTAAAAAAATACGTGTCATTTCAGACGAAAAGCTACTAGTTTAGACGTCTCCGATATCTAATAAAAAAAAAACATCCCCTACTGCATTTTTTTAAGTTGGATCTATGTATTTGTGCTTTCAATCGGTTCAGTCCTTTTCGCGTGATTGGCTCATAAACGAACTAAATAAACAAAATTATTTCTTGGTTTAATATTAACTGATAACTCATATTTGACTTGTTTTCCCCCCAATTCAATTTTGAAAAGCAGCATAGCCTATTTCGTTAGCTGGATTTACTTCTGTCTTGAAAATTTCAGCAAAATCGGTTCAGTCATTTACGAGTGTACCTATATGGATTTGAAAAATGTGTTAAACTGAAATTTACGTACATTTATATATTTTATTTAAATTTTTATTGCAATTTGTTCAATTAATAGTTTGAGTTTAACATTGATAGGTTTAAAAGTGATATCTAGTTTATAACATAAACAATTGTTTTTACTTTAGATTTAAAGAATACATTTTATATAGTGCTATATTAACCTTATCTAATATCCAACTAAAAAAAATATATTGTTACAAATATAAGGTTGGGCACCCCAGCGTTTATTACATCGCTAAAATAAATAAACAAAAGCTGCAAGAACAACTATATGTTCTGTTTATAAATAACCAGAATCGACAACAGCAAACATTAAAACAGATAAAGTAAATAAAAATAACAAGGCAACAGACAATAAACAAGCAACAACAAATACTAAGAGCTGAAAGAGGTAGATGTTTACATTCGCATGGTTACAAAAGAACTAAAAATAAATTAAAAGAAAGAAATGGAATCTACCTGAAATATTGAGAGGTTCGAGAGGTTTCGAAGTGTTGTTTACTCAGCCACATAAAAAGCACATCGATGCAGACAACAATCAGTTTATGTGTTGTAAACTCAGCGAGTACAGTTTGGGTGAAGAGAGTTTATAAGGAGTAAACTCGTGAAGTGAATCGTGAAGTACAAAACCAGTTTAGTTGGAGCTAATGCAGTAAAGAGAGTTGAGTGTGGATAGCGTCTGGTTGAAAAGGTTGTGCTCGAACCTAAGTTTTAACTACGATCGGGTGGGAAGATCTTTAGGTAGAAAAAATCTGTCGAGTAATTGCTGTTGTTTACAAAGTTGTAAACAGACGGAGTAATTAAGAATTGAAAATTGTTATTGCTTGTGAAAAGGCTACAAGCAGTGATGGACAAAACTGTGTTGAATAAAGGATTTTTAATTAAAACCAAACACAAAATTTATTTTATTTTAACTGCAATCTACATCAAAGGCGGGTTTCAATGATACAAACCGCATATAATAATTTTTCTTATGTGATGCGCTCTCTATGTATTGTATACTCTTTGATTATACCTAGTTATACACATTTGATTTCATGTATTCGCACGGTTGTTTAAGCTAGCCTACGCATATTATATTTAGTCCCAACGTTCTTCTATAGAACTGGAAACAAATTACGGCGCTCGATATCGAACGAAATTTCTATGTAACTATAGGTTGAATGTACCAATAGTCGACAATTTAAGACTTTTGTTTATTTCAAGCTACTGCCTTTACGCATGTGAATGTGGTATAGAATTGATCAATAGTTATTACTATTTGCCATTAGTCGGCACTAATTTTCTAGTTTTCGGCATACTATGTTCCTATTGTCGGCATATCATATTTTAGTTCAGAAAATAATAAATCGAGATTGATTTTAAACTGATACTTATTAAAAGCAAATGTTTTCTACATTAAATATGTTCAATAAGATCAATCAAGCACGAAAGATTAATTCATATCAGAAAATCCTGAATATTATTTGTGTATAATTGATATTTGGTATATAGATTACATGTTAAAGCTAAAAACGAAAATAAAAATAGATCAGAAAGGAATATATTATATGGAATTATATTATATGACTTCTGAAAGCTAACCTCTGAAGCTTAAGTCTATAACTGGTATTTCAAAACGTGTCAGCTTTTACAATGGACCGGTCACATAACGGGCATCCTCTCAAGCCGCTGAGTTACAGTTCGAACATAGCATGTCTTTAAAGCTGCGATGTCCTCTTCGGAAACAGAAAAGCATAACACGTAAAATTAATATCACGCAAAAGTTCATGAATCGAGTCATTGAAATAGACTTGAATTTGGGAATTTGAAAATTGATTATTTTAAAGTAATTATTGACATTATTAATTCGGCATTCCCACTAATTTTTTGTTAAGAAAAGAAGCATTTTCGTAAAAACCGAAAGACAGTGAGTACTTATCTAAGCTCAAATTGTTTTTAACATATAGAAAGCTGAGAATATTTATAAATTTCATTTAGCTTTACTTTATTACATAATTACTTTTATTCTTAGTTATTTAAGTATAAATACAAAAACTGCCGACTACTGGTACAAGCCGACCTTGGGTGCACTCACTCTATTAATTAAAATTGAAATGAAATGAAATTTCATTCGATATCCAATGCCGTAATTTGCCCTCTAGTTCTAGGTCCGGTGTTTGCATAACAATGGTAGGTACTCTTGTATATTTAATTAGCAATTCACAAGCTTTAGAGGGTAGATATATGATATTCCATTTTTTTTGTTATAGGTATAAAATATTAATAAAAAATAATTAAATAAAAATTAGTATTATTAAAAATTAGTAAACATAAATAAATCGAATATAAAATGTATATATAACATGTCTTTAATGGTCTAGGTGTTATTTGATGTTATTGCAATATTATTATTTTTTGATCATTTATAATTAAACACTTTTACGCTACGGTGATTTTTAGTTCGTAGAACAATAAAATAAAAAGTTTAATATTATTTTCGGTATAAACAATTAGATAAAACAACCACCACCAACCAACCAACGTCAATACCTCATTACAACTACTTTAACTTTTCATCACTGGCGATACAAACACGTGCAATTCAATCGTGAGAAGAGACCATCTGCTGCATAAAGTTGTCTCTGTCATGCAACCCAAAAAATTAAATAGCTTTGATTGCTCAAGGGGTGTGTCTTAGAGCATATACTAACAATGTCAGGAGTCACATTTCTGGAAAAAAAACCAAAATTTTGGTTGGTTGTTGCTTAATTTTTCTATCACATGATTGGTTGTATTTTATTCGTTCATATAGGGCTGATACATATGCAACATCGCAAATAGCCAATCGCATTCAAGGAAAAGTAAGTTATCCAAGTATGCGATTGGCTATTTGCGATGTTTGCAAACAAATGATGGCCAATGTATCACCCCCTTTACACCCTAATGTAACTTGAATAAACGAATACGCATGTAAAAAAAGTACACATTTGGTTTGATATTCAAATAGATTTTTCCTCGTTTTGTTTTTCATTTTGAATTGTCGTATATCGGTATAATTTATAAGTCAAAAAAGGAAAAACGCGTTCAATTTACTGTGGAATGTTGAAAAATTGTATTGTTTTGAATTAACTGACGGCAAAAAAAAAATTAAAAATAAAAAGGGTGAGTGCACCTAAGGTCGGCATGTACCAGTAGTCGGAAATATTTGTATTTATACTTAAATAACTAAGAGTGAAAGTAATTATGTAGTAAAATAAAGCTAATTGAAATTTATAAATATTCTCAGCTTTCTATATGTTAAAAACAATTTGAGCTTAGATAAGTATTTTTGACAGTATTTTCCTCTAATTAGTGACTGTCTTTCGGTTTTTATGAAAATGCTTCTTTTCTTAACAAAAAATTAGTGGGAATGCCGAATTAATAATGTCAATAATTACTTCAAAATAATCAATTTTCGATCGGAAATGTATTCTAAAGGTAGAAAACTGTTGAAATATGGCTATAAAAGTAAAAGAGATGAAAACAATTATTTTTCTCTAATTTTAAGCGATGCCGGCAATAGGAACAAAAATTTGTAAATGTTTCAGTAGTCGGCACTCTAATGACGACTACTGGAACACCACTGAAAAGCACTTATTCCTATGGTAGGCAAAGGTTTTTACTACTAGTTTTGTTAAGGTTTAGATCTCAAAATACGTTAAGGCTTCTAGAAATAATAATTTATTAAATCTTTATATCTTTTTCAACCTCGTCTTAAGTAACATTGGCCAATGATGAATTTGTAATACAGAGGGTCCAGATCAGGGCTACCACAGTTGGCCAATTTTTGCTATCCACGTTTGCGTCATTTTAGTCTTATGGGCAGTTTCAAAATCCTGTTGTAAAGTCTATAGTTGGTTTTGGAATGTGAATGATTAAGTAGATTCATAACTGCTTTAAAAACGGATTTCTGCTAAACTTTGGCTGATGTTTTGATCCCTAGTACACAGAAATGCATGTCGGCGACCTCTTAGTAAACTGGAATACCCTTTAGACGCGTGTGGTGAGCTCAGATACTTCTCTAGACTACCGTGGTTACATCTTATCATTTCGTTTATTATACGTCTTTGGTTCGGTCAACATTTTTCAGCCGTAAACAAAGTTTTTCTACAAGTGTTCGGTATTACGTTTTTAAGCCACAATTTCAAGTATATTTTAATAATTCGATTCATGAACTTTTACGTGATATGAATTTTATGTGTTATGACTTTATGTTTCCGAACAGGACATCGCAGAGTTCTTAATTTCACAGCTTTAATGACTTTCTATGTTCGAACTGTAACTGAGCGGCTTGAGAGGGTGTTCATTATGTGACCGGTCCATGGTAAAAGCTGACACATTTTGAAATACCAGTTATAGACTTAAGCTGTAGAGGTTAGCTATCAGAAGCCATATAATATAATTCAATAAAAAATATTACTTTTTGATCTACTTTTTTGGTTTTTAGCTTTGAGATGCAACCTATGCACTTATTAAGTGTATAGAAATGTGAAAAACATTTGTTTTTAATAAGTAACAGTTTGAAATCAATATCGATTTATTATTTTCTGCACTAAAGTATGATATGCCGACAATAGGAACATAGTATGCCGAAAACTAGAAAATTATTGCCAACTAATGGCAAATTTGGTGTTTTTCACAAAAGCAGTAAGTTTCTCAATTTTAATAAAAAAATATTTAAATTTAACTTAATAATCTGAAACAAAGCAAACTAATGAATTGTAATTAATAGCCATCAATTCTATACCACATTCATATGCGTAAGGGCAGTAGCTTGAAATAAACAAAAGTCTTAAATTGCCGACTATTGGTACATTCACCCAATAAAAAAAAAATAAATGGCAAAGGTAAAATATTTTCTTATTTTAAAATGTTCAACGAAAGAAAGAAGATAGAGGATGAAGATTCGTAATTTGCTTATTGCATTTTACTATAGATAATTCCGACGGATTTTATTTCCTAATAAATCAATTCCACCGTCCTGGTATTGTTAAAAAAATTATTATGTTTTTTAAAATTTCTTTAATTTAAAAATCCCCAAAAACGAGAGTTGTGTTAAAAAGCAGAAACTAAAATTTTGAAGCTAGATCGAACATTAAAAGATGACAATCCTGACAAAAGCCAGATATTTTATCACCTTAGGTGTGTCATCATTTGCAGTCTGATTTAATTTTAATAAATCTTTAGGAAATCGTCATATAAAAGAATTCAAATTGAACTTTTTGATTTATTATGATGCACCACTTCTCAATATACTGCGAATTTTTAGATTCCTGCAAATAAAAACAACGTTTTTATCTACAAAATTCTTAAAGCCCTAAGTGCAGGTACAAAATATTGTAGGTTCGTAACTATAACAAATATGTATGTAACTTACGCCTTTCGATAAAAATAAAAAAGAAACAAAAGGAATGAATTTTATTTTTGTTTATTTTTATTCTAAATTATTACTAGGTACCTACAATTAAAAATAATTTGCAAAAAAGCTGAAGATACAAAAGCTGATCAACAAAATTTTAGTATTGTGATACGATTAGATTTTCTTTTCCCCGCACTATTTTAGCACCAAGAAAATCGGAATTCGTTTTCGAATTTCTCGATAATTCCCACTTGAAAAAATGCATAAAATCTGTGTTTTTGTGTTTTAGTAATTAAATAAAAATGTGTTTTATGCGCATAAAATATTCAGTAAAATCACAAAATATGATTGCAAAATTTAAAAATATGCTCCTAAAACAGAACAATTTCTTCTTTGTTAATAGAATAAAATGTTTATTCAATAAATCAATACCTTTTGAATATATTTTAAATTAAATAAGACAAAAAAACAAAACAATTTAACAATACAAAACGCAATACAACTGAATAAGAAACACAAATTTTACTTAAATTTATAAGGAAATCTGAATACCTACATAACTTAAATTTTTTGGTAAAATAAAGCATAATTTTTGATTGGTATTGACTTCATTTTATTGACTTACATTTTCAAAAGTAAAAGGGGTGATACATTGCAAACATTTGTTTGCAAACATCGCAAATAGCCAATCGCATTCAAGGTGAAGTAAGTAATCCATGTATGCGACTGGCTATTTGCTATGTTTGCAAACAAATGTTTGACAATGTATCACCCCCTTAAAGCGTTGGCTATTACATCTGATCAAACTTTTATACCTATATTGAAAATGTTAATGTCTGCTGATGTAATGAGAGTATAGGGTGAATGAACCAATAGCCGGCAATTTAAGACTTTTGTTTATTTCAAGCTCCTGCCCTTACGCATGTGAATCTGGTATAGAATTGATCAATAGTTTCAGATTATTAAGTTAAATTTAAATATTTTTTATTGAAATTGAGAAATTTACTGCTTTTGTGATAAACACCAAATTTGCCATTAGTCGGCACTAATTTTCTAGATTTCGGCATGCTATGTTCCTAATGTCGGCATATCATATTTTAGTTCAGAAAATAAATAAATCGAGATTGATTTAAAACTGATACTTATTAAAAGCAAATGTTTTCTACATTAAATATGTTCAATAAGATCAATCAGGCACGAAAGATTAATTCATATCAGAAAACCCTGAATATTATTTGTGTATAATTGATATTTGGTATATAGATTACATGTTAAAGCTAAAAACGAAAATAAAAATAGATCAGAAAGGAATATATTATATGGAATTATATTATATGACTTCTGAAAGCTAACCTCTGAAGCTTAAGTCTATAACTGGTATTTCAAAACGTGTCAGCTTTTACAATGGACCGGTCACATAATGAGCATCCTCTCAAGCCGCTCAGTTACAGTTCGAACATAGAATGTCATTAAAGCCGTCAAATTAAAAACTCTACTAAAACGTAAAATTAATATCACGCAAAATTGCATTAGTCGAATCATTGAAATAGACTTGAATTTGGGGATTTAAAGCGTAGTTCGGGACACTTGCAGAAAAATCCAAACGCGTTTAGGAGAAGTACTATGATAATTTGGCCAAAAAAAGTTTGTTTATGAATGAAAGCTGTTGACCGAACCAAAGAAGTATAATAAACGAAATATAAGCACAGTAGTCTAGAAAACTAGCTGCGCTCACCCCACGCGTCGAAAAAGTATTCCAGTTTACTATGAGGTCGCCGAATTGTATTTCTATGCACAACGGACCAAAACATCATCCAAAGTTTACCAGAAATCCGTTTTGAAAGCGGTTATGAAGCCACTAATTTATTCCCTTTTCGAAAACAAGCTGTAAATTTTGCAACAGGAGAGACTGCCCATAAGGCTAAGATGACGCAAACGTAGCTCCCAAAAATACAAATGTCAAGCTATGACTCTAAGATTTAGCGAGAATATCAACAATAGATGTAGCAACTTTACCAAAAAAAAAAAAAACTCAAATCGGAACGATGGGACCGCCACACCTGGGTTATTCCGGAAACTTTTTGAACAAGGTAGTATTTGTGATACAAAAATTTTGTTTTTGTTTTTTAATAACCTTCACTAAGCCAGCAACGAAACAGCAATGCTAATAGTTTCAATACATATCTATTTAATTTTTTTGAATAGGTAATTGTTTTTTTTCTTTTATCTTTTATCTCAAATTATGGTTGAATTATTGTAACGTGATAAATCCTTGTGCTCTAAATAAATATAAGACATAATCTTGTACAGGGAGTGAAAAAAATAATTGAAAAATAAATTAATAAATAAAACAGTAGTTTTGCTAATATTATGAATCGTTCTAGTAAAAAGGGCATACTGCCTAATAATGTTAAGCTATTGGTTGCAGTATTTTAAGTAATTTAATGCAAGTCAATTCACTTTTTGTATTTCAATTTTTTAGTTCATCTATTGCCATTTTAATCTATTGAGACTCCACACTATTGAATGCTCTTAGAACTTTAAAGATATTTTCATAATTGTAAGCGAAGCAATTGATGGCCACAAACCAAGTTTCCCAACGAGTTACGGCAATTGAAGATCTGGATACATTTAAATTAAAGTAGTCAATGAGAAATGCAAGTAACATATTGTTACGTTTTTAACTTTTTAAAAACGTGTATTTATAAGTTCGTAGATTGCAGTTAAAATAAAACAAATTTTGTGTTTGGTTTTAATTAAAAATCCTTTATTCAACACAGTTATGAGCACCACTGCTTGTAATCTTTTTATAAGCAATAACAAATTTATTCTTAATTACTCTGTCTGTTTAAAACTTTGTAAACAACAATTACTCGACAGATCTTTCTTCCTAAAGATCTTCCAACCCGATCGTAGTTATAACTTAGGTTCGATCACAACCTTTTCAACCAGAGGCTATCCACACTTAACTCTCTTTACTGAGTTAGCTCCAACTAAACTGGTTTTTTTACTTCACTACAAGCTTCACGGGTTTACTATTTATAAACTCTCTTCGCACCAATAACACATTGTTCGCATCGATGTGCTTTTTATATGGCTGAGTAAACAATGCATTGAAAGCTCTCAAACCTGTAGATATTTCAGATAGATTCCATTTCTTTCTTTTTATTTCTTTTCAGTTCTTTTGTAGCCATGCGTATGTAAACATCTACCTCTTTCAGCTCTTAGTATGTGTTGTTGCTTGTTTATTATCTGTTACTTGTCTTCTTTGCTGCTTAATTCTTGTTGTGGCCGTGTTATTTTTATTTACTTTACCTCTGCTAATGTTTGTTGTTGTAGATTTGGTTATTTGTACACATCACGTATAGTTGTTCTTGCAGCTTTTGTTTATTTATTTTAGCGAAGTAATAAACGCAGGGGTTCTCAATCTTATTTTCGTAACACTGCCGCCCACTTAAGCCTGTTCATCCCGAATAGGCTCATTACTTCCTCTCCCGTAACTTGCCAATCGTTCTATGTGCACTACTTTAATTTTAGTTCTTGGGCTGTTGTGTTTCTGTATTCGGTAAACTACATCGTTCAGTCTCTTGATTACCTTGTAGAATCCATCCCAGTTAGACTGTAATTTGGGAGATAGTCCTTCCTTCCGCTGTGGATTATAGAGCAGTACTAATTGTCACTCTTGGAAACCCTCAGTATTTGCAGTTCGATCGTATCTGGCTTTCATTCTATCGCTGGTTAGTTTTATTCATGAGCGCACGAGTTCATGAAGCTCGTGGAGACTTTGGTATTTTTCGAGGTAAGCGGCTTTTTTTCCTCGGTAGATTTGACCCCATACTCTAAGTCATCGGGTAACTTTAACTCAGTTCCAAAAAATAATTTTGGCGAGTGATCTAGACGTTGAATTGTGGACAGCTGATCGGTATGCTAATAGAAACTTCTGAATGTGTTCGTCCCAATCTTTTTGCTGCTAGCTTACCATTTTACGCAAATATTCCTCTAGAGTTCGGTTGAATCGTTCTACCATTCCGTCCGATTGCGGGTGTAGCGTCGTCATTCTAGTCTTCTTTGTCCCATATATCTTACACATATCTTTGAAAATGTCAGACTCGAAATTTCCTCCCTGATCGGAATGTAAATCTATCGGAACACAATAGCGACATACCTAGTTAGTCATGTAAGCATTTACAATCGTATTTGCCTCCTGATTGGGTATAGCATGCACTTCCGGCCACTTCCTGAAATAGTCCATTATAACGAGAACATAACGATTTCCGGCATTGCTAACAGGAAAAGGGCCTGCTACGTCCATCGCTATCCGCTCGAATGGGGCTCCCGATTTGTATTGTTGTAGGTGACCTCAATATCTTCTTACTGGGCCTTTAGCTGCTAGGCACTGTGTGCAGTTTGCTATCCAGTCGGTCACTGCTTGTTGACACACAACCCAATAAAAACGTTGTTTTAGCTTTTCCAGAGTCTTCGTTTTCCCAAGATGTCCTCCACTAAGTCCATTATGGAACTCATTCTAAACTTTATTCATTTTGGAGGAAGGCACTACTATCAGGTTGGATGAAGGTTTACCATCAGCACACTCCCAATGGCAATATAAGCATTAATCAATTTCAAACTGTCCCATAGTACCCAATTCGCCTTTGTAAGGTGACCTTCTGCTGATATTTCATTGCGAGTGAGCCGTCTGTTCTCTTCTTTTGCGGCTATAATCTTTGCCAAATTGGGTCACTCCTTTGCGCTCCTGACCAGTCTTCGTTTGCGTCTATTTGCGTAAGCCGGATATCAAGGATGGATTCCTTCCACTCAGCTTTCACACAATGTTTACATTCCAAATTACAAGGCCGACGTGAGAGCGCATCAGCATTTCCATGTTTTATGCCGCTTCGTGTTCAATGCTAAAGTCATAAGCCTGGTGAAGCCTCAATCTAACGTGCCAGCTGTCCACTTTTAGTTTGGCTGTTGAAGAGTAAAGACGTGTTTTTTAAAGCGGAAAAATTTGCGTGTACAAATAATCGTGTCTGAAAACAAAAGTGCTTTGCTTGTATTACTGATTAAATTGTGAAGAATTGTTGTTGCTAAATTGAGACTCCCAGGGGTAATTCTGTGGTGTCTCAGTTTTGGATTTCAAGGTCACCAGTAATTTTGAAAATTAAGGTTAGACAGGACTAACAGAGGGGAGTTACCATACTCGTAAGGTGGGTGTTGGTGCTACCACAGTGTGATTTTTTGACGGATCGGCGCGTTTAATTGACATTGTTTCTGAGTTGTATTTCGGTTTTCAGTTACGACTGGCTATGTTTCATTGACTATTCTGTATCTGCGTTTATTTGGTGAGTCGTTAGATTTGAATTTCTGATTATTATGCCTCCTGCGGGGAAACCTCGCAAGACTGCTAAGGGTGACGCCTCTGACCCTGCGTCTGGGGCAGTCACTGACGAGGTGATGAGGCGCCCTCCACCTGCGAAGTCTCGTCTCCGTCATACGGAGAGCGAACTGAGCAGCTCGTGGTCTGAGGCAGAGGTTAAGACGAATGGTGGTAAGGCGACCGCCAAGCGTTATAAGTCTGCTGCTGCAATTGCGGCTGCTGCTGGCTGATGCGTCCAAGAGCTGTGATGATGGCGTTTCGGCTGTTGGTGCTGCTGCTGGTGGTGGTGTTGTTGGCGGTGCTGTTGGTGCTGGTGCTACTTCTGGTACTGGCGCTGTTGCTATCACTGATAGCTCTGCGGCTGGTGGTGGGTTTTCTGCTGCATTTCCCCCGTTGCCATCTGTTGGCAGGGTGAGCAGGGCTGTGGCTTCGGCTACCGCCTTTCCTTTTGGCTGCGATGTTGGTGTCTCGGTAGCTGATGTCAAGATTGTCACCGACAGTTTTCGTGAGGTGCTGTTTGCTGAGGATCTGAGTGCGGGGATGATCGGCAGACTTATGAGTCAGGCGGTTGAGGGGTAGGCTGGACATCCTCCAGTCTCCCAGCGCTGTTATCTGTACACCTTCGGAGAGGAAAGATCAAAAATTACCTCAAAAAAAAGTTTGAGAAGGTTGGTCTGGAGGTGACTATTAGCGATAAGCTTGGTCCAAGGGTGGTAGAACTGCTACCGCTGCCTCGGCTTTGACCACCTGTTGCGTGAGTGTAGGATGGGGCAGGATGTGTGCAGATCGTGCGTGATGATGAGACATCGGGCCTCCCGCTGTGTTACCTCGGTGAGTGCCGAAACTGTGAGTTGAGGGGTCTGACAGCGGACCATGGTATGTTGTCGTTTGCATGTCCCACGTACTCGACTATGGTTGCCAGAGCGAACGCTAGGCACTAATGGAGTTGTGCCTTTTGCAGTTTAATTGTCAGCGCTCGAAAGCGGTGACGTGCGAGCTCGGGCAAGCTATGTGTCAGCTGGACGCCAGTTTTGCCCTGATCCAGGAGCCGTACTTTTAGAATGGTGATGTTAGGGGGATTCCGGAGGGGATGCACGTATTTACTGACGAGGTGGGAAAGGCCGCGATTATAGTTAGGGACAGTGACGTGGACTGTACGAAGTTAGCTAATAGACAGTTTGGGGTTTGTTTTAGGGTAAAAGGGCAGTTTGGGGAGATGTTGCTGGCTAGCATCTACTGTAGGCCTGGCGTTTCATTGGAACCCTATCTATGATATATGGATACGGTACTACTACGGCGAGTAGTATTCCAATTATCCTCGGCCTAGATGCAAACGCCTCCTCTCGTATGTGGTTCAGTAGATCTCCAGACTTGAGTCTGGACATCCGAACCTTATACGAGGAAGAGTGCTTAGTGAGTGGTTGCTCTCGCGAGATTTTATCGTGCTGAATGAGCTGTGTGAGCTATATACTTTCGATGGACGTCAGTGATATTAACGTGACGGCTGCGAATGAGGCGGCAATTACTGCTTTAGACTTTAGTTGGAGGGTTTGTGAGGGGATAAGTGACCAAAATCTCATCGAGGTTAGGGTTACTTGTCCACAACTGACTAGGGAGACTGATGGCGTTTTACGATGGCGAACGCGTGACGTTGATTGGGACCATTATCGGTACTGTTTTAGGGAGGCATTGTCATCGGTGCCAATTGAAGACTTTATACTGACTATCGACGACCAGGTTGACAAGATTGTTCGGTCGGCATCTGCGGTGAATGATGCATTGTTGGGCCTAGCTAGTTATGCGAAGTCCAAGAGGGTCAAATGGTGGACCCCTGAGTTAGAGACGATGCGGCGGCACATTCTACACCTCCGGAGGCTTGTCCAGAGGGGTAGGCGTGGCATTGTTGAAGATCTGGCTCAGCGTAGGACTGAGTATCTTGGCAGCCTTAAGACGTACAAGGACATGATTGTTGCAGTTAGAGAGGACGAGTGAATGAGATTCGTACAGGACAAGAGGGATGACCCTGGGCTAGGGTCTAACGTATCTGCAGGGATAGAAAGAGTCAGGTGGACTAGGATGCCTCCATGTTGGCGACACCGTGTTGCCTTCATGGAGGGACTGCACGGACGTTTTGTTGTTGGTTTTTTCCAAGGACCGGAGCCAGGCAATTATCCTCCCCTACCGGTGGAGATTGCTGACCCTCCAAACTTGGAGTGGTCGGAAGTAGATGACTGTTTTTGTCGGGTGAGAAGCAGGAAGTCTCCAGGTTTTGATGGGTTGACCGGAGAGATGTGTAAGAAGGCTATCCCTGAATACCTGGAGGCGGTGTACGGTAGGTGCATTAATGGGGGCTATTTCCCGAAGGCATGGAAATGTGCTCGTTGTGGTACTTCTTAAGTCGCCTGATAGAGTGAGGAGTAATCCTCGCATCAGCCTCTTGCCAGTATTTGGAAAAGTGCTGGAAAGAATCATGGTGTACACGCTTAAGGAATGCTACAGCGAGGGCCCTTGATGTTACCAGTTTGGTTTTAGGGAAGGTAAATGCGTTGAAGACGCTTGGATGCATGTGAAGGATTCTGTCGGACAATCGTCTTCAAAATACGTGCTTGGACTTTTCATTGATATCAAGGGTGCCTTCGATTATCTTTCGTGGGAAAATGTCTTACTAAGGCTATCTGAGATTGGCTGTCGTGAGATGGGCGTTTAGCGCAGCTATTTCGAGGTTAGAAAAGCGTATGTTGTTGAATCCTCTGAAACGGTTTGGATAGAGGTTTTTCGGGGTTGCCCAGAGGGATCCATCTGTGGTCCATTCATTTGGAACCACATGATGGATACTCTGCTGAGACAGCTCGGACTGACATTTAAACTGTGTGCGTATACGGATGACGCGCTCATCCTGATCGAAGGCCAGTCCCGTGCTGAGCTGGAGAGGAGGGGTGCCCAAGCCATAAGTATCGCTTATGGGTGGGGTGTAGGGGTTGGTGTGGATGTAGGAGTGGATAAAACGGTAATGATGTTGCTTAAGGGCACATTGTGAATCGGGCGTCCTCCACTCATTAGAATTGGTGAAAACGGCATTCGCTATGTGACTCAGGTCAGGTACCTCGGCATAGTTGTAGGAGAGCGTATAGGCTTCCAGGCCCATCTCACCCATGTTAGACATAGACTGGCAGCCATTGTAGGAAAGGTTAGGTGCATATTGAGAAATTATTGGGGACTCAGCAGGCGTGCCGTCCGTATCATATACAATGGGCTTTTCGTTGCTTGTGCGGCATATGACGCGTCGGTGTGGTATAAGACGGTCATGTTTGTTGTTGGACAGCGCATAATTCTCACGTGTCAAAGAATTGCACTCTTGACATGTGTCCCGGTGTGTCGAACCGTCTCTACGGACGCTTTGCAAGTCCTTGTTGGTGTACCACCGCTTGACTTGGAAGTAGTACGTCGTAGTATTGCTTTCAGAATGAAGAGGGGACTGCCACTTGGAACGAACGATTGGCTTTCTGCTTCGGAGCTCGAGAATGGGAGAGATAGGTTTAAGGCCCTTTTGCAGGGGTGCCTCATTGATAGGTGGCAGCCGAGATGGATGAACAGTGACAAGGGAAGGGTGACTTATGGGTTCGGTCCGGACGTTACGTTCGTACGGGAACACCCTGACTTTGGTTTGAGTCTGAGTTCTTACTAACGGGACATGGCTCTTTCAATGCATTTTTGCATCGAATTGGCAAGCTGAATCAGCTGACTATCGGTGTGGGAGGGGAATTGAGGACTGGAGGCATATACTGACTTCGTGCCCGGTCTATGATAACGTTAGGGATTTAGATTGTATGGGTATCACTCATACTAGGGGGTGTGGAATTTCAGTAGGGTATTGTTGGACAATCGTATTTATAGTAGGCTGGGCGTTTTTGCCCTTGAGGTGGTTAGGCGTAAAAGGACGGCACTTTTAGAGGCCGTTGAACCCGCATCACCATCTTAGCGGTCTCTTGGCTAGTCTTTCTAGCTCGGCTTCCTAGTGGTGTGCTGATAGTGGATGTGTTGTGCTGCTTGCTGTTTGCTGCTTCTTGCTCTGCTGTTTGCGGTTCTATCTTATAGCTGCCGACCATGGGTGTGTTGCTTCCTGTTTGCTGCTTCCTGCTTTGCTGTTTGCGACTTAATACGTGGCTGCCGATTTTGGGGTGTTGTGTATTGTACTGGTCTATCCTTGACTGGTTGTGTTCTTGTTTTGTGTATTGCGTCCGTGGCGCACAATGTCACTTTGAGTTTTCCCGTGAGGGTGGCTCCGTTTATTGTAGTGTTGTTGAGTGTTTTTTGTTTGTTGTTTACCATCATCACGGTCACCAGTTCGGAGTCGTTTGGGACTTATATTGGTGATAGTATTTATACTACGAGGCCTGACCGGAGGCTTGATTGTGGTACCACGGGTGTCGGGAGCCCCGAAATTTCGGTTCCTGCCCGATTATGGTGAGGCCCCCTTGTAGGCTTTGACAGCGTGCGGCTAGTAGCCTACGACTTTTTCCGTCCCATTGACCACCTGCGAAAGTACACCACCAATACCGTATCCACTTGCATCACTGTCAAGGATGAATTTTACTCCATAGACCGGATGCGCCAAAACCGATGCAGCACACAATAGGTCTTTTAGTGTCTGGAATGCCTTTTCTTTTGACTCACCCCAAGGATACGCCTTAGATTTCTTGGTGAGCTCATGTAAGCTTGCTGCCACGATCGCGAAATTAGGCACGGAGCGTCTGTTCTATGTGCAGAGTCCCAAAAAGCTGCGTAATTCATGAAGATTTTAGGGCAAGGCCAGTCCTTTACTGCTCGTATTTTATCTTCATCCGTTGAAATGCCACCTGCTGTAACTAGATGCCCCAAATATTTTACCTGTTTTTGGAACAATGCACATTTCTTCACTGTTAGCTTTAGTCCAGCCATTGATATTCGTTGCAGAACTTCTGCCAGGTTTTTGAGGTGTTCGTCAAAAGTTATGTTCATCACTATTATATCGTCGTGGTAAACCAGGCAAGTCTTCCAATGTAGTCCTTTTAGTACGCGCTCCATAAGCCGCTCGAATGTGGCCGGCGCATTGCAGAGCCCAAATGGCATAACTTTAAACTGCCACAAGCCACCGTTCGTACTGAAAGCAGATGTATCCTTATCCTTGTCGGAGATCTCTATCTGCCAATAGCCGCTTTGTAGATCCAATGTAGATAACCACTTTGTTCCAGCTATCAAGCTAGCGGTTAGCTGTCCTTTTTAGTGACATCATTTAGCTTCCTGTAGTCTACGCAGAATCTTGTACTACCATCTTTATTTTTGACCAAGACTACAGGCGAGCTCCACGGACTCGACGATGGTTCAATTACACCGCTCTCCTCCATTTCATTGACCAGCTCCTTAACCTCATTACGCTTCACTAGAGGTATACTTCTGGGTGCCTGTTTTATCGGTGTCGCTGCGCCAGTATTAATTTCATTTTTAACTATAGCTGTTCTACCTCGACTTTTATTTTTAGGGGCGAATGTGCAGGCGTACTTCTTTAGCAACTTTTTAGCTTAATTTCTTTCTGAAGCTGCTAGACCTTCTACCCTCTCGTTTTCGTTAAGTACCTGTTGGTCCTTGACTGATATATCGTTCCGGCAATCGTTCGCAGTTTATTACCGCTTCTACTGGAGCACATTGGCCTGCCTCGGAGTTTTCGTAAATTAATTTTTCGTGGCCTGATAAATTGAGCACTCTCACTGGAACTATTCTTTTTTATTAGGTTTGACAAGAGCCTTTGCTGACAACATGTCCACCTTAATTTCTGCTGGTTCTACTACCCACAAGCGGTTGTCCTCACAATCTCCCTCTATACGCGCCCATATCAATGACTCAGTCAAGGTGGTAATTTTTGTTGTTTGACAGCAACTAATCCTCTGGTGTGCACTTGATGCTGGTATCCCACGTCAAGAGGTATATCTATATTACGCCAACTCATTATCTGTTGCCACAAATTCAAATTGATGCCATGGACTATCATAAAGTCAGCACCAATGATAACCTTGTCTACAATATTAGCGACAATAAAAATATGGCTTACAGTAATGTTAACTATAGTCACCTTCACCTCAATTTTTCCGTAGACGGTGGCAGACTCCACAGTAGCTGTTCGTAGTCTAATATTATTGAGTACCTCACACTTTCCCTTCACTATATCGGGTCTGATTATAGACTGTGTCGCACCGGTGTCTATAGTGGAGGTGTATTGTCTGCCATTAATGTAACCGCACGCTGTAAGGTTACTGTTATTTTTCTACATCACTGATATAGAGATCGTGGGCCCTAGCTTGTAGGAGCTAGGTCTCGCCCCTCAGTGCTAGCTCGTTTTAGTTTAACGGGAACTCTTTTGTTGTTTGATGGTAGTTGGCCCGTTTATCATTTCTCGGTGGCGAAACGGATCTGGACCTTTTGCGTGGCGCTTTACAGTTTCTCTGGAAGTGGCCGCTCTTTTCGCAATTAAAACATTTAAATGTTTACTTTTGCTCAGCTAGGAATCGCTTTACCACCTCCTCTATTTTGTTGATCTCATTATCTTTCTCTGCCTCAACTTCTAGATTACGTACCTTGTGTATTTGTGGCTTTAATATCGTGTGAATTGCCTCCTGCTCTAATGCGAACGCAACAGTATCTGCAAAGGACGTCTTTTATTCTGCATATACAGCTAGCTTAACATCAGGATCTCGTCAGCCGTTGACGAAGGCTTCGGTCTTCAGATGATCTACTAGTGGGTGATTTTCCCCTGGATAGGTTAGCTGCACCAACCTCTCGACTTCCATTCCAAAGGCTTGATGCGGCTCATTAGCCTTCTGTGTTCGGTACCTTAACTTCGTGTGGTACAAATCCCGTTTGTGCTCGTTGCCAAATTTACACTGTAGCGCCACAATTACGTCATTGCAGCTGGCTGGCATGGTTTCTAAAATTTCTGCTGCAGGACCTTTTAACGCCAAAATTAATTCTAGAGCCTTCTCTTGATCGTCCCATCTATTTCTGTTGGCAACTGTCTCGAATTGGGACTTAAATATAGATAGTGGTGAGCTACCATCAAAGCAAGGTGATTTTATTCTGCTAGAAACTTCTGGTATAATACGCACTGGTTCCGGTTGCTGGCACTGTAGACTGTTGATTTTCTCTTCCATTACATTCAATGTTTCGTCAACAGTTTTCTCAACATTTTCCATTCTTGTGTCCACACTATCTACCCTTTTGCTCACCGTTGCATATATTTCACATACTTGCTCAGTTGTTTCTCCAAATTTGTGTTCAAGTTGTTTAGTAATTTCTCGTACCTCAGTAAAAGGTTCCTCAAGGTTTGTTTAAATTTTTGTCAGAAAATTCTGGTTTTCGGCTCTAGAAGTTTCGCGTACTTTAGCGAAGAGTTTTTGACTATCGGCTCTAGCAGTTTCCTGTAACTGCGCCAAGAGTTCTTCATTATCAGCTTAAGAAATTTCTAGTGCATTCGCCACAGCATTAATATTTTCCATGAGCTTTTCGTTATCAGTCCTAGAAGATTCTCGTACCTCAACCAAAAACATTTTGGTTTGTAGTTGAATTTTTTCCATCATAACGGCAAGCAGTGCAATGGTATCCGCATTACTTTTAGCTGAAAGGGCACTCACCTCAGGCTCTCCCCCATCATCAAATGCGTGAGTATCAACGTTGCAGTTCGGTCTTGGTCCCAGTTGACGGCAACTCCAATTTTGCCAAATCACGCTTAAGGCGATCCATATTAAGTTCTCTGAACTTCATTCCTTTTTTTTAATTCTATTTTAGGAACCACAATCCCACTTTTGACACCAATTATTACGTTTTTACCTTTTGAAAAACCTGTATTTATGAGTTCGTAGATTGTAGTTAAAATAAAATAAATTTTGTGTTTGGTCTTAATTAAAAACCTTTTATTCAACACAATTTTGTGCACCACTGCTTGTAATCTATTTACAAGCAATAACAACTTTTATTCTTAATTACTCTGTCTGTTCACAACTTTGTAAACAACAACAATTACTCGACAGATCTTTATTCCTAAAGATCTTCCAACCCGATCGTAGTTATAAGTTAGGTTCGATCACAGCCTTTTCAACCAAAGGCTATCCACACTTAAATACCTTTACTGAGTTAGCTCCAACTAAACTGGTTTTTACTTCACTACTCGCTTCACGGGCTTACATCTTATAAACTCTCTTCACACCAATAACACATTCACTGAGTTAACTTAAACTGATCGTTGTTCGCATCGATGTGCTTTTTATATAGCTGAGTAAACAATACATCGAAAGCTCTCGAATCTCTCGATATTTCAGATAGATTCCATTTCTTTCTTTTAATTTCTTTTAGTTCTTTTGTAGCCATGCGTATGTAAACATCTACCTCTTTCAGCTCTTAGTATTTGTTGTTGCTTGTTTATTGTCTGGTACTTGTTTTCTTTGCTGCTTAATTATTGTTGTTGTCGTGTTATTTTTATTTACTTTACCTCTGCTAATGTTTGTTGCTGTAGATTTGGTTATTTGTAAACATCACGTATAGTTGTTCTTGCAGCGTTTGTTTATTTATTTTAGCGAATTAATATACGCAGAGGTTCCAATCTTATTTTCGTAACAATATGCATGTTTGCTTATGGTAAGACACCTTAATGGCTTTGAAAGTTTTTTTCATATATTTATCATGTAGAATGTTATGTGTGGCAACTCCTAGCTTGCACAATAATCAACATCTACTTGGTTGAAGATTATTTCAAAAGTTGTATTCGCTTCTACTAGTTTTGTTACGAAAATGCATAATAAGATGTACTCATTTTTAAAGCAGTGGTTATCACTCATATTAGCCAGGTAAGGAAGTTTTTCGTCTATTTATGTATTATCTTCGTGATTATTACAACTAGGTTTAGTAACCCTAGAGAAAGAAAACCTAGAAAAAGAAAACCCTTTAGAAAGAAAAACCTACCAAAAATGTTCTTGAAATGTACCAAAATTAACTGCATTTGTAACCTATATTCAGTGTATCCTCTCATTTTAAGTGTTTCGCTCTTTGTGAGGAAGCCTGATTTAAAGCTATAATCTTTATTATGGAAGTTATTCTATTGGTTTGTGTCAAGGCTACGATTATCCTGCCAAGGTTGTATTTATTTTAAAAATTTCAATAAACGTAGTTGAGTATAAGGTTATGGAATATACTAGAACATTCCAATCTAATAATAATTTACTATGAAACGGCGCCACATTCTGCTTACTCAGTCAGTCATAATTAAACAGTCAAAGAGTAAAGTCGTGCCGATTCTTTAGTGAAAGTGTTGAATAAATTTGTGTATAAAGTCAAAGTTGACTGTATAATTATAATTGTGGAAATATAGGACTGTATAAAGTAAAACATTAAATTCGTAGCATTAATTTTATTTAACGCAATTTAAAAGAACTCATACGTTTTAAAAAGGTTAAAACGTAACAATACATATATATATAGAAATTAGTTAATAAATAATGTTATTTAAACTAAAATAAAAAAATAAAAAAATATATATTTTTAAAATATTGCTACAAAATGAATATGCCTAAAAAGATACATCAACATTTTTTACTTAAATGCTATAAACTTAACTATTGTGAAAGTTATGTTGTTGTTTAGTATCAATTCTACGAGTAGTATCAATTAGTATAAATTCTACGAGAGAATAATAAATAAATTATCAATCAGACCACTCTGTTACATACGCTACAGTTGTATCGATTTGGACAGCACTGCCAACACAACTATGAGTTAGATATGTACTAACGGCTGTATTCAAAAAGAAGTTAAAACAGGTTTACAAACCTGTGTTAAGGGAAAAGTACATAACTATCGTTATGGACGTTGTGAGTTGCAGGCTTCTGTCAGAAAAAGTTGTAATAGTGTATTTCCATGCAAAGTGTGTAAAGTCTCCAAAGCGAAAAAGTTGGTTAACTTTAAAGACGTTGACAGCTGACTTGCTTGTTTTGTGATGAGTTCAATTGTTTCGAAAGGCGAAATTAATTTAATGCATTACAGAAATTTGAATTAGATTTATTTCATATTCAAATTTTACATATAAAATAATGCAAACAAAAGAAAATTAAGCACTTAGCTGATTCAAGTGCCGTCTCTAAATCGTTGAAAGTCTTAAAGTACCAGACGCGCTAAACGCCTAACGCAGGCTATATAACTTCCCCTTTATGTGATTAATTAGCTTAATATACTGTTACGCTTTAACCTTTGAGGTCGTTTAAATGTCATTAAAATAAAAGTAAATCCACTTTTATTGTTGTTACAGTTACATATTTATTCCACTACACAATAATTTTTATACAGCTTACAATAAATTAATATTCGCTTATATAATACTTTTATTTCCGCTTAAACCCGTCTTTATCTTACGACTGAATGATAACTATCTCCGTAGGCAAAGCAGTTTCCTTATATACTTAATTGCCTACAGCTTGGATAGTTCCGGAAATGTCTCAAATGATTTCATATCCTCTCTCCGTTAATTTTAAACATGTAAGATTGTGTTACCAAGAGACGATTTAATTGGCAGTGCTGCCAGATACACAAATAAGTATGGCATTGACAGGGTGACGCAAAATATACAAAAATCCTACAATTTAGGCGTTTTTATTCTCGTAACAATACCTTTTGTAAACCATTATTATATTAAAAATATTAAATATTGGTTTGACCCAACTTTAAACTTACTTTAAGGTGCATATTTATTTGTTGATAAAAATCCTCACATTTGAGAATGTACATTTGTAGAATGTACTAGAACTTTCAAAACTAATTGAAGTAAAGTATATAAAGGCCCAACTATAATATACTTTTGCTTACTAACCTACTGTCAAAAACCAACGAAAAGTCTGTCAAATATTTAATCAACCTTTTGGCATTTATAAGATACTTCTGAACTTAAATACAAGCTGTCCTAAATACAGCTTTTTTTATTACGAAATGTCATTTTAATGTCTATTCTTTATAGCATTTTTATTTTAGATAAAACCTTTTTCAAATTAGACGAAACATTTTTCAAAATAAACAAAACGTTATTGAAAATAAACGTAAAGTTTTTCAAAACAGATTTCAGTATCTATTGCGCAACTAGTTTTTGTTATTGTTTTGAATAGAACACACAAACAGCTGATTACGTACTTGCAGTGCGATCAGCTTCGCTCTAAACGTAAACAAATAAAATTTAACGAAACTTGACGAAAAGTTTGTTTAGTACATTATAGTTATACACATTTTTTTTATCGTTTTATTTCAAATTCATTTACAATTACAATCATACATTATAGGCCTCAGCGCCATTAAGACATTATTGAGGCTATCCGGCAACAAGTAATAATGAGTATATATTTAGTTAAATATTAGAAAATAATTAAAAATAAATAATGGAAAGAAAATAAATAAAAAGTAACAAACATATACGCATATTGTACATTTGGTTATTATAATAAAACTATCATAAGATTTACATATATATTTCTCAGGAGTGTTCTACTGTAGAAGCATATCAATGTTTTGTAACAAATATTGTTTCAATCTTCTTTTGAATATAGAAATTGAATTTGAACTTTTAATATTAATTGACAAATTATTATATTGCAAACAACTGTTGTATTCAATTCGTTGCTTAATAGTTTCAAGACGGCACCTGACTGTCTGTAGATTGGATCTTTGCCTAGTGTTTACATTTTGGTGGTTCATCTGCAATCTAATCGTGTGGTATCCAATGTTGTGCATAATCTTATATACAGTTAGTGTCATTAATATTCGGTTTTATTAAAGATATATGTTTAACTGATTCGTCTTAAGCTAAATGTATATCTTTTTCAACATTTTTTTCTTTTCATTAATAGTTTATTTAGACACTTGAAAGTTCACATTTGTATTTAGAAAAAAAGAGTAACAATATAACAAAAAAAAACTAAATTAATTCAGGTGGCATAAAATATTGCGCGTCAATAATATTCGGTTTTCTCTGAAAAGTAACAAATAATACATTAGAAAAATGGTTTTATATAAAATTCAGTATTTTGCTGGATAACCCTTTTGTTTTATAACTTCACTTAGACGGTTTGACATGTTTTTTACTATCTTAGCTGTATAAGCTGCAGGAATACGATCCCATTCTTCTTGAAGCCGCAATTTCAAGTCTTCAATGGATGTTATTTTGTAGTTGCGGATTCGCCGGTCCAGCTCATCCCATAAATTCTCAATCGGATTGAGGTCTGGGGATTGTACAGGTGGATGGAGAACTTTAGGGCAGTTATAGAGCAACCATTCTTGAATTAAACGCGACTTGTGTTTTGGGTCGTTATCTTGGTAGAATTTAAAAGAATCTAAAACGCACAGCTTATTTGCACTTTCTTTCAAATTTTGACGGAGAATATTCAAATATGATTCCTTATTCAAAATTCCACTGATAAAAGCTAATTTTCCCGTCTCTTTAGCTCCCATACAAACCCACACCATAACATGTCCATTTCCATGTTTTACGGTTGGTTTTAAATTTTGTGGTTGTAGCTCCTCATTTGGCTTCCGCCACACCATTACACACCCATCGGATCCAAATACGTTATACTCGCTCTCGTCCGCAAATATAACGTCATCCCACCAAGTTTCAGGCTTCTTAATGTACTCCCTGGCAAAACTCAAACGAGCTACTCGGCCATGAAAACCTTTCTTTCTTGTGGTTCTTCGTATAGTAGATGCAGATATTTTCTTTTTAAACTCATTGAACACCTCTGTGACTAATTTGGGAGCACTTAAGCGTGGGTTAGATATTATTTTTCGCACAATTGAACTTTCTTCCCGCTCGGTCAATTTTTTTGTCTGCTTTATGAAGTGTATTCTTCTTCATTTTTGTGCCTTCTGACAATGTCCCCAACTGTATTTGGTTTCACATTCAGAATTTCAGCAATCTCTTTGTACTTTTTACCTTTTTCATAATGGAAAATAACAAGTTTTCGCTGTTCTAAAGGAGTGTTTTTTCCTTTGCGCCCCATTTGTATAATTTGCAGTGAAGTAGAATTTTGCGCAGACAAGAAAGGAGGTGTTATGCACTTTTATTAAAACGTATCTCTATATTGCGTATCTCTATATAGCTGAATAATATGTTTTTTTGCAAATAGCATATAAATAGGGGAAAAACCGAATATTAATGGCGCTTGGTAAACAGGGTTAACAAACTTTGATCGATTTATCACGGTTGCAGTGTTACCATAGAGCCATTTTTTCCATATATTTGAATACTCATACTGACAACATTTATTTAAGTTTTTGTTATTCTTCCATTTCACTAATGCCAGGGTGTTATTATCGATAAACTTAAAAACCGAATATTAATGACAATAACTGTACATAAGTAAGAAGTTGCATTTTCTGCAATCCATAAATAGACAAAACAGTACGCGCCACATCAATATATAAAAGTAAGGTGGAAAATGTGTTCGTCAGTTTATAAGCACTTTTTAAAGCCTTGTTTTGTAAAATCTTCGAGGATTTTAAATCGGGATTCCTTTTGTGTCCATAAACAAAAGACAGATAATTAATATTGCTCTGTATCAAGTTATTAAATATCATCATAATTGAACTTTCATAAAGTCTATCTCGAAGTTTGTATAAAATGCCAACAACTGGAGATATTTTAGATTTCATGTACTGTATATAGGACTGCCAACAAAGATTACTTTGTAGGTGTACTCCGAAGTATTTTCAACGTTTACTTCTGTTATCTGCTTCCCATCCATTTTCACCATACAGGCACTTCTTTGACACTGACGTGGTCCAAACCTCATAAACTTTGTTTTACTTGAGTTTAAAACAAGCTTATTAATTATTGTGAACTTTGCAATTAATCCTGCATCATAAGTAATGGATGATTGCAGTACTTTTCCTTGTTTGTATAGATAAAGAATACATAAGTCATCTGCATACATAAAGATTTTTCCTTGTAGTCTGATGTTCTACATGTCATTAATATAGATTTTAAATAGCAATGGACGTAATACACTGCCCAGAGGTACCCCAAACTTTTCATATTCCATAGAACTACATTTTGATTTGATTTCAACAAATTGTAAGATAGCTCTTAAAGTATGCAAACTCGCGCCCAGTAAGACCATAAAAAGATAATTTTTCCAGTAAAATTGAGTGTTCTACTCGATCAAATGCCTTGGT
Organism: Wohlfahrtia magnifica; assembly: GCA_023159175.1. Lineage (NCBI taxonomy): Eukaryota > Metazoa > Arthropoda > Insecta > Diptera > Sarcophagidae > Wohlfahrtia > Wohlfahrtia magnifica. Next base: position 22,902 of record JAKWBJ010000427.1, on the reverse strand, counting down.
AAAATCGTAAAATAAACACCAGAATCCAAAACCAGCGTAGCCCTTGTCTAGACATTTACAAATATAGTTTATGACATTGATAACAGCCTCATCAGTACCACATTCTTTGCGGAAACCATATTGATAATTTGCTAGAAGATTTTCCTCTTCTAAAAATGCTGTCAATTGTTTACAGACAAGTTTTTCAAAAATTTTATCTATTATTGATAGAACCGCAGTTGGGCGATATTTCTTAACTGTATTTGCGGATGGTTCCTTCGGAGTTCGAATAATCCTTTGAATTTTTAATAATTCAGGAAAAATTGAAGTATTAATTGTATTATTGAAAATATTAACTAAATATGGAACCAATTCGTCACGGCATTCAACAATTAATTTAGGTGAAATATTATCAAATCCATGCTATTTCTGCACGTCTAAGCTTTCAACTAATTTCCGAGTTTCACTGATATTAGTATGCTAAAAAAGTTACGATGACGTCGAGGTGACCTAAACTCATTCCAACTTTCCCCTGGAGTAAAAGTAATATGTTGCTTCAAGTCTTGTATGGAGTTTATAAAATAAGAATTACGTTTTTCCGCCTTTATTTCGTCATTACTAATTGTATCCCCTTGCAGATCCTTTAATTTTACTTCAGACGCTTTATCTCTGCCAAGAGTACGTTTTAAAAACTGCCAACATTTTTTATGGTCATACTGAACTTTTTCTTCAAAATCCACGTTTGATTTTCTTTTCCTAATCTTTAAGAGTTGGTTTTTGAGTCGTATTAATGCTCTTAAATTTCCATTTATCCACTGTGCTATTTCAACATTCAAATTTCTAATTCTCTTTTTTAAAGTTGTTGAGCTTAAAACTGCATTAGACACACATGATATAATTTCATTAGCTGATGAATCTCCAGTAGTAACAAATGAATTCAGATTCCGAAATTACACTCTGATATTATAATATCTTTCGAGTCATACGTTTTAATTTGAGACTTCATTGTACAAAATATAAAATTGTGGTCCAAAATTTGGCATTCTACCGAACCAATCAGAAGTCTGTTAAATATATTACCTATTATCTATTATCTATCTGAAAACGTTATCAATAGATGTTCCACTAATAACAAGCGTGTGACATTATGTTTTCAATGTACATTGAAAATGTATTAAAGCTGCATTTTTGTGATCTATAAAATGAGCAGAGACAAGTTAATCTTCTAATGTCATTACTATTGCTTCAATAAATTTTTCACTCTCACATATATATGTTGTAATGAAAGTTGTCTCTGATACATATAGATGTTCCACCATAAGAATCACACCGCAGCAATGAATACTATTATACCCAGGTATATTATACAAGCCTATTAATTCGCTTTTCAGCCATGCTTCTTGAACACAAATTATTGTTGGTAGTTTGCACAAATTTGCTATTCATGTTTTAAGCTTATTAAACTTTTCAAACGATGATTTGCTTCTTATATTAAGCAAAAAAATAAATAAATTTTGCAAATACAATACTTCATTTAAATACATTTGTAAAGAATCAATAAATCGAAAATATTTATTCATATATATGGAAAAAGAAGAAAAGTCTATAGTTAATAAATACTAATAATAAGGGAAATATCTTACAATGGGGGAATATATAGTCACCGTCACCATTATGATCATCAGAATATACAGCATTTTTGTTATTTAAACGTTGAGACCTTCTTGACATACCATTGGTTGATTCCAACAGAAGTTGATCCACTTCATCAGCACACTGTATTAGCTGTGGCGTAGACAGTTCATTCATTTTTACAAAAACTTTTCCATTTAAAGCATAAACCCTCCGGTAACCTACCGACTTCAGAGATTTGGCATGATTAAGGAGGTTGAAAGTTTCCTTACCAAGAGCATCATTTATAAGGACCGATTTTGTCTCCTCTTTTTGTTTAAGTTTCAGCTTACATGCCATTAATTTTTCTTTGCAGCTTTAGATTTAAATTTTACCACAATTGTCTTACGAATCGAGTTTTTATTCTTCCCAATAAAATAGGCATCATCAAACTCCTCGGTGTTCAATTTGATGTCTACAGATTTCATTATATTTAAACACCCTCTACTGCATTACTATTGTCCGACACCTCAACACCACTAACCAGACAATTATTTCTCACGCGATCATCATTTAAATATCTGATTATTTGCTTCAATTCATTAACCTCAGCTCTCAATATTTTATTTTCCTTTTGTATTGATTCCATCTTCTTTTTGTTATCTGCAGTATAATCGAATTGTTTAGACATCAACGACAGATTAGATTCTTGAAGTGTATAGATTTGATTCAATTTTAAAAGCTTAGTTTTAATTGCATTCAATTCATATTTCACAATCTGCCCATTTTGATTGTTACACACATGACACATATACCCTTCTTTTTGATTGTTTATAAGATGTTGTAATTGCCTTTTATCAAGATTTGTACATGCAGCATGGTAAATCTTTGAGCATTTATCACATTGAATTGAGTTTTCCTCTTCATCCTTAACATGTAATTTGCATTGGCCGCACAAAACAGTAGATTTTTTCAAACTGCGATGGCTAGTTTTCGCATTTTTGGTTATTATCTAATATATACCTCAGTTAGTATGTGATTAGATACACCTACATACAAATTTTTAAATTTACTTTCATTTCCTTACGTTTCATTAATTTAAATTTTATTAATTCAAAATTTTAGTGCATATTTATAGGCGGATGCGTTTTATACGAAAAAGCTTAGGTTCCACATACGGCTTTATTAGATTAACAAAAACAAAATATAATAAGATGCTTTATCTTTGATTAAGCTAGCCTACGCATATTGTGGTTGGTCTTTAAGGTTCAATACACGTTACTTAAAAAAACGTCATAACCGTAACCATAGTTGAGGCAACCAAATTCAACTGGGTCGGCGTTACAGTATGTATGTCACCACTAATCGACCACATAAGTTGGTTGGTTGCTTTGTAACTAGAGCCTTATATTAAGTCACGTCAAATTGAACCTTTAAGCCGTGGCATTCTTCTTTGTCTAGTCAGTCATAATTTAACTGTTAAAGAGTACACTCATGTGGAGCATAAAAAAGTTATTTGTTTGTGTATTAAGTGTTGAGTAAATTTGTGCATTAAGATTTGAGTTTAATTAGTGCTGTAATTATTTTGGAAATAAAGACTGCATAAAAATAACAAATTGGCTTCATTTATTTTATTCTACGCATTTTAAAAGAACTCAAACGTTTTAAAAAGGTTAAAACTTGTTACGTTTTTATTTAAAAAAATATCACATTAAAGCCTGTTGAGCATTTGAATACCTATGCCCCACCGCGGTTAAAATATTTTATTTGATAATTTCACCTGATTCTCTTAAAGGATTGGATAAGTTCGTAGCATTTTGATCATTTTTATTTATAGTAAACAAAACAAATCCCATTAAATTAAGATGATCGGCCAAAATTATTTGGTGACTTTTCTCCTTTAAAAGTGCTCTTCGTCTTCTACTGCGTGGAATGTCGTCGACGTCAAAAAAGTCACTTTGTGACTTTGTAAATCATTTCCGTGCTGTACACTCGCCTATGACACCATACAAAATAACAAAATTATCCGTAATTAGTAACATACCTACCTTATATTTTTAGACTTTACTCTGAGAATTATCAATTTAAGATAATGGCACATGTAAAGAATAAAGAATTTGTTATATATGTTAATTAATACATACTGTAAAAAAAATTTATTATCAAAAGTTAAATTTTTACAAAAAATTAATAATTTGAACGAGTTCTTACAAAGTAAAATTAAAAACGATTTGGAAAAAAACAAGAACTCAAAACTTTTTCATAATTTTTGGGTTTTGGTGTAACATAGAGAAAATACTTATAAGAGATGGTTTTAGACAAGGTTGTTTCTTTCTCCACTGTCTGTTTTTCTCGATTGTCTTTTACAACGTGGTATAACCTGGTGAGTTGACGCGAAGTTCAAAGACCTGGATTACGTAGACGACATCTATTTCCCGGCTTACAGACATTGCAACATGCAAGGAAACTTTATTCTATACTGGCGGTAGCATACAGAGCGGGCTTGTGGATTACATCTCCAAAACCAGAATTATGCGAATCAATGCTAATAACACAACGATTTTTCGAATTGGAAACAGAAATTTGGAAGATGTCCCATCTTTTAGCTATCTCGGCAGTATCTGCACGATGTCCGACGGTTTCAGTGCAAGTATTCGGAACAGATTCAACCTAGGCAGCCAATCTTTTGGCCGATTGAATGCTATATGACGTTTTCTATCTACCTTTAGAAACACGCAAATTAACTTTTATAACTAGTGTGTGAAGTCTATTTTTGTATGGTTGCGAGTTATGGAATCCGGCTGTGATTGATGACAATTCCATTCAACCATTTATAAACTGCTGTCTAGGGCGTATTTGGAATATTCTGGCCAGAAAAAAGAATACATCAAGCTTCTGTAATGAAAGTCTGAAAAGTAAATGGAAATGGGTTGAGAACACTCTAAGGAAACCAAGCCACGACTTACCGAAACTGGCCATTGAATGGAATTTGCATGAAAGCTGAACAGTGGGAAGGCCAGCCCATTCTTAGAAAAGAATAGGCTGCTTTTCATTGAATGACTAAATCAGATTATGTCGATGGTTTTAGATAGGCGTAAACGAAAAGAATTTGTTATGACCATATGATCTCCTTGGTACCTTTAAAGGATCTAATAATAACAACTACTAAGTTTAGTATTGCTATAAAAAATTAAAATTTTAGCTTTCTTCTTTAACATACAAATTTTTTTTTTAGTTTACTTAAAATAACTAGGTATTGAAAAACTGGCCTTTAGATTTGAGATACATTTCAAAAACACTAATTTCTTTATTAATTTTTGCACAAATATTATCTGAAATAACGTAATTTTTACAGCATGAAGTCTATTAAGTCTATTATACATATTAATGAATTTATCGAGCTTCGTTACTTTCTATTTCCTATACAATATTGCAAATAGAAAAGCGCTAACCTAGCTCATTAAAAAAAAATCAATAAGAGAAAAATGCGACTTTTCGATAGTTGAAATGCGCTAAATATAGCGCGAAAGGCGCTAAATTGACAACAGTGGTATTTTCCTTTTAATTAGAGAGTGTTTAAACATTGACGATACTGCGTGTAAGGTTAATGATCACTTTAAATTAAGCAGTTTTATTCGGAAAAGGTCTCTAAAGGTAAGAAAAGGCATTTCACGACAGCTTTGTTAAACTTAAGTGCCCAAAATACTTTAAGACTTCGAAAAATAGCAAAACATATTTATTTAATATCTAATTATATTCGAAAAATAATTTTTATTACAGATGTGTTTTCTGGAGATGTATCCCATGCTAATTCGCACGAAAGTACCTCAGATGGAAATTCCGATCACAATTCATCGGGTGATGAAGACTCGCAAATGCGTTTACGTCTGAAACGCAAATTGCAACGAAATAGAACATCATTTACGAACGAACAGATTGATAGTTTGGAGAAAGGTATGGATATGGTGAATGATATTATTTAAAAAATACTATTTAATTTATTTTGAATATTTGTTTTTCTCTATTTTTCACACAGAGTTTGAGAGAACCCATTATCCAGACATATTTGCCAGAGAAAGGCTTGCCGAAAAAATAGGTTTACCAGAGGCACGTATTCAGGTTTGTCTTTTATTTGTTTTCTTTTTAATTTATTTTTTTCCTTTTTATATTACGTTGATAGAAAGAATTTCGAATAGTACTTAAAAAATTAGTTATTAAGAGAACTAATTTACATTGAAGCCTAAGAGTTACAACTTAAAGGATAATAAAAATTACAAAGGAGTTACAATGTTATTTTTCCTATGTTTTTGTTAATACAATATTATAGAATTCATTATCGTATGTACATACTTTGATTGAAGACAAATAGGTATAAATAAAACAATAAAACAATAAATTACAGAAACACATACTTTTTAAAAATTTATTTTTTGTTAAACAGACGGCAGTTAAAAGAAATACTATTTAATTCTTATTCCATTTGTTTATGTAGTTTTTTAACATGTTGACTGCCATGTGTACCACGGGTGGTACATACGTATACTTTGTTTGTTGGCTATAAATTTTTTTCTGCAGTGGTACCTTTGTAAAAGTATTTTTTTCTTCTTTGTTCAAACACACGTTGACATTTTCACACTGATTTTATTTTTTTTAATAATTATATGAAATTACTTTAAATTCATTTTAAGACTTAAAAACCAAAATTTTAATACATAGAAAACAATAATAATATATTAATTTAAAAAATGGACAAAATAATTAGAAGAATAATGATTGAAAACATAATTTTTAAATTTTTCGCTTTGAGATCATGAATAAATTTTATTCTAAGTGAGTAGAAAATTGTTTTTTCCAATAACTTATGCAAGAGTATTGACAACCGTGAGGGAATATGCAACAACAACTTTATTTTCGACCTTTTCACACTGCAAGCAGCAACTAATAAAAACTCTTTCTTTTGAAGCTATTTTCAACATGAACGACGGAAATGAAACAAAATCAAGTATAAAGCTCGTTCTATCTGGAAATAGTGGTGCCATATGTGATGAAAAAATGTTGACTTGGATTTTTTATTTTTGGCCATTCATTTGGTAGTTCACATGGCACCCTATGAATAGTTTTTTTGAAGTGGTACCATGTGTACCACAGGTGGTTTTTAGTTTTATTTATTTGAAAAAAAAATTGGAGAACAGTAATTTACGGATCCAGTTCAGATTATTTTCAAGAAGGCTAAAAGTGTTTACACATTGTGAGCTAAGTGATGAAACTGCATTATGTCTGAACTGTTTTAAAACGAATCATTAATTTTCTTTGTTTATCCGAGTTGGAGTCCTAATTAATCTCAATATGCCTCTCTCTCAAGCAAATATATTGTTATGTTTTTATCTTTTTAAAAACGTGTTTTTATGAGTTCGTAAATTGTAGTTAAAATAAAATAAATTCTGTGTTTGGTTTCAATTAAAAATCCTTTATTCAACACAATTTTGTACACCACTGCTTGTAACCTTTACAAGTTTGTAAACAACAACAACTACTCTACAGATCTTTCTACCTAAAGATCTTCCAACCCGATCGTAGCTATAACTTAGGTTCGATCACAACCTTTTCAACCAGAGGTTATCCACACTTAACTCTCTTTACTGAGTTAGCTCCAACAAAACTGGTTTTCTACTTCACGATTCACTTCACGAGTTTGCTCCTTATAAACTCTCTTCACACAAACTGCACTCGCTGAGTTCACTTTACTTAAACTGCACTCGCTGAGTTTACGACAAATAAACTGTTCGCATCGATGTGCTTTTTATATGGCTGAGTAAACAACACATCGAAAGCTCTCGAACCTCTCGATATTTCAGGTAAATTCCATTTCTTTCTTTTAACTTCTTTTTAGTTCTTTTGTAGCCATGCGTATGTAAACATCTACCTCTTTCAGCTCTTAGTCTTTGTTGTTGCTTGTTTATTGTCTGTTACTTGTTTTCTTTGCTGCTTAATTATTATTGTTGCCGGGTTATTTTTATTTACTTTGTCTCTGCTAATGGTTGTTGTTGTAGATTTGGTTATTTGTACACATCACGTATAGTTGTTCTTGCAGCTTTTGTTTATTTATTTTAGCGATGTAATAAACGCAGTGGTGCGCAAGCTTATTGTCGTAACAATATATTTTATTCAATTCTTTTCACATTTCTCAAGTTTAAAGATGCTTTCAAACATCTGATATAGAAGCCAAATAAATATAAACTTATTGAAGAAATATGTTTTTTAGACTAAGTCTTTAGAAATCTATTGGCAATTGCCGGGCTTATTGAACTTCTTAATATGTAACTCGTAAAAGCTCCATGCTATCTTTGTAGATATAATTATACTGATTTTCTTGATAGACTGTCTTAACAGTTTATAACATTTACAAATTTATTTATAATTTTATATCAAATAAATTGCGTAAATTATTTTCTCACGTCTTTACTCTCAAGGGGAAGAATTGGGCGTAAGGGGGTATATTCAGAATGTATAAGGTATATTCAAATGTATAATACAGTGGCCAATGCTTTACGCTGATATTCTAACTAGAAGTATTTTTGGCCGCCGACTCCATATAAGTGGAACCACTGTGCACCGGTGGGTACGCGCAAAAAACGACAAGTTTAGAAAGGTAAATACAACAATAACAATCACCCAGAAACTGTAATTAATTTTTTTTTAATGATGGTGGCCAGGGCTGCCAGATTCGGAGGTTCTAACCAAAAATTTGGGAAAATTTCATTTTCAAAAGGGATGAAAGTTTTGGGGTTTTCAGTGCGGAAATTTAACAAAAAAGTAGAATTTTTTGAAGAAATTTGTTAAACATTTTTTCTTTAATATTCTACAAAGTATAATATAATATAATATACATATAATAGTTTTTGTACCACAAAGTCACAAAAATAATTCTGTGTACTGCGGTACATGTTACATGGACATGGTAACATTATGTTATCATTGGAAGAAACAAAAAAACGTTGAAATAAAAAACATTGATAACCTTTTTTATTAAAAGTTTTTAGTGGGGAAATTTTACAAAAAAGTAGGATTTTTTGAGGAAATTTGTTAAACATTTTTTCTTTAATATTCTACGAAGTATAATATTATATAATATATATATAATAGCTTTTGTAGCACAAAGTCACAAAAATAATTCTGTGTACTGCGGTACATGTTACATGGACATGATAACATTATGTTATCATTGGTGATTCATTTAAAAAGAACAAAAAATCGCTGAAATAAAAAACATTGATAATCTTTTTTATTAAAAGTTAGTTTCGTTTTTCCGCACATTGTTTTTCTCGTACAAATAATAAAAATATGTCTTCACCAAAAAGGAAAAAATCATTTAGCGGCGATATAATATAGAGAGGAGAAAAGAAGGTTGAGCGAAAGGTAAATAGCAATAATATGATTATAGAATGTATAGTTACACGTACATAATATTAATTCGTTCTAAGATTGGCTGATTATTAGGCTGATCATCATGTATGCATATCTAAGTGGTGGCCTAAGGTTGAACAGGTTCTCGATAGGAAACAGCTGCGCGTTCTTTAAAGACAGGCTTGTGTGGCTATGACTGGAGCCATGCTAAATTGTCCGACTGCGATAGCCATAATAGGGTTTACAGCCCTGCACATCTTTGTGAAGAGGCGTGATATAATGAGTAGTTTGTTCATATGGTCTTGTGGTCGATCAAAAACTATATGAGTTCTAAACTAGCTTTGGAATGAAGTTTTGAGATGTTCCCTGATCGCGGAGAATAAGTTTCTGTGACTTGTGTGGAAACTAGAAGTCTAAAGTGGTTCACGGATGGATCGAGGACTGACACGGGTGTAGAACCGGGCGTCTTTGAGCCAAATACAAAGATCTCCGTACTTATGGCCAAGTGTCTTTCATGTTGAAATTCACGCTATGTCAGTGGTAAACCTACAGACGGATAGCCAGCTAGCACTGAGGACACCGTCCTCATGTTAGCTAAAATCGCGATAAGTCGATCAACATTTCGCCCGTGTTCTACTTGCGACGTCACAGGAATTATGTATGTATGTACAGAAAGAGTTTCGGCCTTCAAATTCAGATGTCTATGTTATCCTCAAAGATTATAAATGAAGACATAGCAATTTAAAGTATATTAATCAGCTTTCTACACAAAAATTTAATTTAATTTAACAAATTCACTTTCAAGGCTTGAAATCTCCTTCTCATAAAATGACAGGATTATTGGTACTATATATCCAGGAGAGTTTCTTTTTCCTAAGTTGCCACTTGCATAATTTGAGCTTCATATACGCCCATAAGTACTCTTTATGAACTAATGGATAGTTGAAGTATATACATTTAGACCTTTGTATTGTACATATAAATGTAAAAAGGTATTTTCATAAGAGAAAAATTATCTTCACTGCTACATAGTTCAAAAATATGTATATTAAAAATTGATCGTTTAAAAATACTATTTTGTTTAAAGGGATTTTTTGGGATTTTTTGCTTTTTAAAGGGGATATAATATAAATTTTTTCGCAAATTTGGGGAGGATGACAAAATGTATCTGGCAGCGCTGATGGTGACAATCAACGTTAACAATTTTTTTTAATGCAAGCAAAAACTTAATTTAATCATTTATTATTAGTAGCAATATTAATAATATTATTGTATGTTGTAAGTAATGTTACAGCCAAACTTTAATACAAAAAATTACAAAAATGTCTGTTTAAGTTATTATCTACATACATATTTGATAAGTATTTCATGTTAATTACATATGTATACAACAATAAATGCAATTGAAAATTAATAAAAACGAGTAAAAAATATCTTTTAATAATTGAAAATTTTTTAACATAAAAACAAGTCAGATATTGTAATGTGTTTTAATAATTAATATTGTAATGTGATAAAATAATTAATGCTTTTCTGAATCTAGCCTAAGATAGAAGGTATGTACATATATTTGTACATAAATTCTTGTTGCGATTTTAAATGCATCCTAGGGTTATAAAATTAGCATTGTCTTTAAACAAATTTAATATTAATGTACAGCGATTAATAACAATTAACATGCTTAACAAGATTTCATTTTGAACAACAAACACACCCGATTGAATTACATATGTACTAACGTAATAGACGTCTTTATAATCTGACGTAAAAAAAAGTAATTTTGATTTGAATTGTTCTATTTTGCGAATGTTGTAAATTTACTGAACATATAAAATATGTACATAAGTATGTGTGTATATTAGGGCTATAACTTTTTTTGCAAATATTGAAAGTCGAATTGCATAGTCGGATAGGGGATTAAACAGTATGAAGAAATACGTTTTTACTTTTTAGTTGCCGTCAACAAATTTCACGTACCAATATTGATGAAGTTATAAGTTTGTATGTAATAGGATAGCTTGGTTCAAAAAAGTTCCAAAATCTGAGAGAGACACAATGGAATTCGAGAGCCATCCATGCACTTTTAGCATTTATACTTATACCAAAATATCAGTCTGAGTTATCGCAATTTAAAAGTAAAATGTAATAAAATATCTGTTTATTAATTTAGAAATGAATTTGGTGCGAGAAATTATTTTGCAAAGTAACATAAGATAATGTTTTACGGGTATAAAACAATATTGTCCACTTCGTGGTACTATGCCAAAAATTTGGTTATAGCCCTAATGTACATATATATATGTAAGTACATACCCTGTCGGATAATGAGTAGCTAACTACAAAAATAACCAACTTTAAGTGATCTTTCATTTACTAACTTTAAGCTAAATACTACTCAATGCAAAATTTACATTACCAAAGTATATATTCTGTACAGTATTTTTTTTTTTTGTTTTTGGTTAGTTGTTTGTTCTTTATTCGGGTTTTTCCCATTTTGTTTCACACTTTTCGTTTGAAAGGCGCTAAAACTGATTAAATTGATTAAATAGAATAAAGTTGCGCATACATATATACGAGGGCGGATTGATATTGAAGCTACCTAAGTAGGCAAAAACATTTTTTTTTTTAAACCATTCATTTCTCAACATAGTCTCCTTTTAGCTCAATACACTTAGTACGACGATTTTCCAACTTTTTTATACCATCTGAATAATACGATTTCGGGACCTCCTCAAAATACGCTTTAGTTTCGGTAATCACTTCTTCGTTTGAGATGAATCTTTTACCTGCGAGCCATTTTTTCAAGTTTGGAAACAGAAAAAAGTCACTAGGGGCTAAATCTGGACTATAAGGTGGATGATCAACCAATTCGAAGTGGATTTCTCGTAGTTTTAGCATCGTATCTAATGCTGTGTGAACCGGTGCGTTGTCTTGAAGAAAGAGCACTTTTTTCTTGTTTAAATGTGGTCGTTTTTCCTTGATTGCATCAACCAATTGATCCAATAATGCACGATAATACTCTCCTGTGATTGTGGATCCCTTTTCAAGATACAGTGGCCATAACCTTGCCAGCCGATTTCGCTGTCTTCGCCTTCTTCGGAGCACTTCCACCAGCTTCCACCCATTGCTTCGATTGATTTTTGGTTTCAGCTGTGTGGTGGTGGACCCACGTTTCATCAACAGTTATTAATCTACGCCAAAAATCAGCAGGATTATGCTTATGTTAAATTATGCTATGTCCAAACACCGCTGTGAAGTGATCTGTCGAACTGGTTTTTGTTCAACACTGAGCAAACGCGGCACCTATCTTGCCGATAGCTTTTTCATATGCAAACGTTCATGCAAAATGTTGAACACACGTTCATATGATATGTTTACCATTTCAGAAATCTCACGGATTTTTTACCCGGCGATCATTCATAACGATATCGAGGATTTTCTTGATATTTTCTTCAGTAGCCACCTCTTTTGGCCTTCCTGTTGATGGTATTGTTGCAGTGCTTGTTCGGCCCCGTTTAAATTCAGCAATGCAATATTTTACCAAATAATCTGACGGAGCAGATTCGCCGTAATGTTTATCGAGCTTTTCTTTTGTCTCGTTCGCCGTTTTGCCTTTCAAATAATAGTGTTTAATCACTACACAAAATTCACTTTTTTCCATTTTCCAAGAAACACAAAAGTTGCTTACTTCAAACGACTACAACAAATAAACTAATCGATGAATTTGGCTAAAATTTTAACAGCTGTCGTTTGACAGATCGTAATTTCTAAGAAAAAAAAATTTTTGTGTTTGTGCTGCCATCTAGCGCTAGGTAGCTTCAATGTCAATCCGCCCTCGTACATACATATTTTATTTTTTATTTATATCTATACTAGCTAAGACCCGGCTTGCTTTGCTGCCCCCATCTCAATTATTATGCTAAAAATAATTTTCGTTAAATTTTTTAACTTTTTTCCACCTTCTATCGCCTTCTGGTCTAAATGCAAACACTTGATATAGCCTATAGTTCCTTCCAGAAAGACACTGTAGAATCTACTTAATACCTCGTTAAATATCCGCTTCATTCAGCCTCATGCAGCTGTCGGCCACCTAGCTGTTGACGTCGTCAACTTCAGTGAACTGCTTCAGCTACGCTCAAATTTGTCAAATATTTGAACAAAAAAAACTTAACAACTATTGTATAGAAAATTTTTAACGAAACATTTCTTTTTATGTCAGTGTCGCTTAAAAAATTATTAATAAACAAATAATAGTACAAAAATATTTATATTTTTTAATTACTTAATTTTAAAAAAATAACTAATAAAATAAGAAATTTTCAATAAATTATTTCATTAAAGTAGTAGTATAATACCACAGATCATGTGCATAAACATACTTATATGAATTAAATATAAAAAACATTAAAAAATTGAATAAATTAATTTATTCTGAAAGATAAATATAGCAGCAAACTCAGCAATAGTTAGTTCGCAGCTAGCTAAAAAAAATAGTTTGCAACTGATATGCAAAGAACTAACTTTTAGCTGATTTAAATAAAACTAATTTAGAGTTAATTTTAAAAAGCCTACTTATAACCAACGGAAAAGCGGTTACCTTGCAGATAGCTGAAAAAAGTGAACTAAGAGCTAACGTTTAGAAAGTCAATTTTAAGTTAGTTGAAAAGTAGTGCAGCGTTGGGCAACTGACTACCGCCTAGGACATCGCAATGTTAAAATAGTTAGTTGTTGCCAACTGTTGTTGAAAAGTAATCGAAGTGTCAGTCAGCACTAGTAGCGAAATAATTAGCTTAAAGTTAGTTTTAAGTTAACTAAGTTTCCTACAGGGTACATCCATATATTTAAGTGCATACACAAATATGTATATGTATGTATATCTATATATATTTACATATACAGTTTGTAAACTAAATGTTTTCAACGTAGAAAAACGGTTAAAATATCGGTTTCATTTGAGAATTCCAACAACGAACTCTTAACATGACTACTTTTTTTTATACACATTCCGTTACTGTACCTCCTAGGGACTTTGAGACTTCACAACTTTTAAAAATGACTGACACATTACAACGCTAACAACAACAAAATATTTTTACCTCAATTTTTTTGCTGTAAAATAAAGAGCATTTACAGCGCTGAAAAAGTATGCAAAATCTACTTATAGAGGCGAATACATACAAACAAATGTGTAGAACAGTAAAATACTTTACCAACTTTTCGTCAAGTTTCTCTTAATTTTTTTGTTTACGTTTAGAGCATATTTCCGCAAAGAGCAGCTCTTCTCTTCTATTTTTACACGTACGCACACGCATAGGAAAAAAATAAGCAAAAAAAAAAAAATCAAAGAGAAAACAAATGAAAGAATACAGTGCAAAATGGCCTGAATGAGAGTTCTCAAATTACTACCATAATTGTTAAATGCATTAATGCATTAATATTAATTTGGAGCGAGGTTGATCGCTCTCCACGTATATAAACAGCTGTTTGAGTGTTATATGCAAAATTTTTAGGTTAGTTTTGAGTATATGAGTGTTTCCGTTTTTCCATTTTTTGCGGAATATAATATAAGAGTTGATTTGTTTTAGGGATGGATTGCGGCTATTCTGCATTATTTTAAGTTTTAGTTGATAAGTCTATGATAAGTATCATTTACGCATAGAATAAGTATAAACTATGTAATAACGGAATATTTGGATGAATAAAGTAAAGTAAAGTAAAGTAAGTTATATGCAAAACAATAATAAAAGAAACACGTTGTGCAATGGATGCTGAAATCAACTGCCGAAGCTTGTTTGCTATTTCTTATGATTTGTTTTTAATTAATAAAATAAATGAAAATTAACCCGTTTATAGTAAAATGTTTCTTTTAATACTTACTTAGGTGGCTGTCACAGATCGTTTGTTCCAGTTGCCAAACATAGAAGAGATCTGCAAGCGCTCCGATCTTCTGCATTACTTACCCAATTTCTGTCATCAAGTTTTGAGATGTCTTCCTTCACTTGATTCTTTCATCGTAGTTTCGGTCTTCCACTTCTGCGTACTTAAATGACCTCTTAATTGTTCATCTATTCTCACAACATGACCTAGCCAACGTCATCGTTGCAATTTAATACGTACGCACGGGTAGTATCAGTGTCTTTTATAGTGTAATCTTTGTAAGTTGAGAGGTAGTTCTGTTCTGCCTGTTTAATCCAAAATAGCATCTACTTGCCAGTAGTGTTCTTTTTATCTCAAAATTAATAGTGCAGCCCGATGTGCAGATTCTGTGATGAGGATACCGAAACACCAGAAGGCATACTGGGTACAGGTGAGGTATTTATGTGCTCTAGGAGCCTGTCGGATACTAGGTAGAGGATTGTCGTGGTTGGTACCAACCGACATTTTGAATTTCGTCAGATCGATAATTATAATAATAATAATAATAATAATAATAATAATAATAATAATAATAATAATAATAATAATAATAATAATAATAATAATAATAATAATAATAATAATAATAATAATAATAATAATAATAATAATAATAATAATAATAATAATAATAATAATAATAATAATAATAATAATAATAATAATAATAATAATAATAATAATAATAATAATAATAATAATAATAATAATAATAATAATAATAATAATAATAATAATAATAATAATAATAATAATAATAATAATAATAATAATAATAATAATAATAATAATAATAATAATAATAATAATAATAATAATAATAATAATAATAATAATAATAATAATAATAATAATAATAATAATAATAATAATAATAATAATAATAATAATAATAATAATAATAATAATAATAATAATAATAATAATAATAATAATAATAATAATAATAATAATAATAATAATAATAATAATAATAATAATAATAATAATAATAATAATAATAATAATAATAATAATAATAATAATAATAATAATAATAATAATAATAATAATAATAATAATAATAATAATAATAATAATAATAATAATAATAATAATAATAATAATAATAATAATAATAATAATAATAATAATAATAATAATAATAATAATAATAATAATAATAATAATAATAATAATAATAATAATAATAATAATAATAATAATAATAATAATAATAATAATAATAATAATAATAATAATAATAATAATAATAATAATAATAATAATAATAATAATAATAATAATAATAATAATAATAATAATAATAATAATAATAATAATAATAATAATAATAATAATAATAATAATAATAATAATAATAATAATAATAATAATAATAATAATAATAATAATAATAATAATAATAATAATAATAATAATAATAATAATAATAATAATAATAATAATAATAATAATAATAATAATAATAATAATAATAATAATAATAATAATAATAATAATAATAATAATAATAATAATAATAATAATAATAATAATAATAATAATAATAATAATAATAATAATAATAATAATAATAATAATAATAATAATAATAATAATAATAATAATAATAATAATAATAATAATAATAATAATAATAATAATAATAATAATAATAATAATAATAATAATAATAATAATAATAATAATAATAATAATAATAATAATAATAATAATAATAATAATAATAATAATAATAATAATAATAATAATAATAATAATAATAATAATAATAATAATAATAATAATAATAATAATAATAATAATAATAATAATAATAATAATAATAATAATAATAATAATAATAATAATAATAATAATAATAATAATAATAATAATAATAATAATAATAATAATAATAATAATAATAATAATAATAATAATAATAATAATAATAATAATAATAATAATAATAATAATAATAATAATAATAATAATAATAATAATAATAATAATAATAATAATAATAATAATAATAATAATAATAATAATAATAATAATAATAATAATAATAATAATAATAATAATAATAATAATAATAATAATAATAATAATAATAATAATAATAATAATAATAATAATAATAATAATAATAATAATAATAATAATAATAATAATAATAATAATAATAATAATAATAATAATAATAATAATAATAATAATAATAATAATAATAATAATAATAATAATAATAATAATAATAATAATAATAATAATAATAATAATAATAATAATAATAATAATAATAATAATAATAATAATAATAATAATAATAATAATAATAATAATAATAATAATAATAATAATAATAATAATAATAATAATAATAATAATAATAATAATAATAATAATAATAATAATAATAATAATAATAATAATAATAATAATAATAATAATAATAATAATAATAATAATAATAATAATAATAATAATAATAATAATAATAATAATAATAATAATAATAATAATAATAATAATAATAATAATAATAATAATAATAATAATAATAATAATAATAATAATAATAATAATAATAATAATAATAATAATAATAATAATAATAATAATAATAATAATAATAATAATAATAATAATAATAATAATAATAATAATAATAATAATAATAATAATAATAATAATAATAATAATAATAATAATAATAATAATAATAATAATAATAATAATAATAATAATAATAATAATAATAATAATAATAATAATAATAATAATAATAATAATAATAATAATAATAATAATAATAATAATAATAATAATAATAATAATAATAATAATAATAATAATAATAATAATAATAATAATAATAATAATAATAATAATAATAATAATAATAATAATAATAATAATAATAATAATAATAATAATAATAATAATAATAATAATAATAATAATAATAATAATAATAATAATAATAATAATAATAATAATAATAATAATAATAATAATAATAATAATAATAATAATAATAATAATAATAATAATAATAATAATAATAATAATAATAATAATAATAATAATAATAATAATAATAATAATAATAATAATAATAATAATAATAATAATAATAATAATAATAATAATAATAATAATAATAATAATAATAATAATAATAATAATAATAATAATAATAATAATAATAATAATAATAATAATAATAATAATAATAATAATAATAATAATAATAATAATAATAATAATAATAATAATAATAATAATAATAATAATAATAATAATAATAATAATAATAATAATAATAATAATAATAATAATAATAATAATAATAATAATAATAATAATAATAATAATAATAATAATAATAATAATAATAATAATAATAATAATAATAATAATAATAATAATAATAATAATAATAATAATAATAATAATAATAATAATAATAATAATAATAATAATAATAATAATAATAATAATAATAATAATAATAATAATAATAATAATAATAATAATAATAATAATAATAATAATAATAATAATAATAATAATAATAATAATAATAATAATAATAATAATAATAATAATAATAATAATAATAATAATAATAATAATAATAATAATAATAATAATAATAATAATAATAATAATAATAATAATAATAATAATAATAATAATAATAATAATAATAATAATAATAATAATAATAATAATAATAATAATAATAATAATAATAATAATAATAATAATAATAATAATAATCTTTGAGAATCAATCAACAAGAGCCCAGAATTGAAAAGCCCCTTGGTAGACACGCCTGGAGAATAAAATTAATACATTGAGACACCGCATAATGCGGCTTACCCAATACGATCGAGGAAACCGATCCAAGCTTGTCATAAAATTCGTCCAAGAAATTTCACAGAACTTCCAAATATCTCCAAGAAACGCACTAGATACGGCCAAACAAAAGCTAGCTGCATACTCCAATAGACTACGTAGATTCATAGAATCGAATGAAAGACGGATACATAACACACAATTTGATAAATGTCAAAAATACTTCTATAAAAATTTGGAGCGCAACAACAATGAAATAACAACACCACCATCAGTTGAACAGATAACAACATTTTGGGAATCGATATGGTCGCAAGAAAACACACATTATCAAAATGCAACGTGGCTACGAAATGAAAAGGAAACACAATTGGGAAGCTCCTGGGGCTGACCATATACATAATTTTTGGTTTAAATGATTTATATCCATACACGAGCCTCTTGCAAAAGCTATTAACATAATACTCAGGGAACCTGAAGTAATACCGTCGTTTTTAACGCAAGGAATAACACATGTGATACCAAAAAATGAAAACACTTCTGACCCAGCAAACTACAGACCTATAGCCTGCCTACCAACAATATACAAGATTATAACATCCATTATAACAAATAAAATCGATAAACACATTATAACCAACAATATTTTAACAGAAGAGCAGAAAGGATGTAGAAAACAAAGTCGAGGATGCAAAGAACAGATAATAATCGATAGTGTTGTGCTCGAACAAGCACGAAAACAACAAAGAAACTTGATTACATGCTACATCGATTATAAAAATGCATTCGATCCTGTCCCACACAGCTGGTTAATTGAATGCCTCAAAATCTACAAAATAGGCCAGACCGTGCAACACACTATAAGTCATTTATTGTACATGGACGACATCAAATTATTTGTTTCCAATAAAAGACAAATGGATCAACTATTGAGTATCATCGAACGAATAACTAATGACATTCGAATGGAGTTTGGAATAGCGAAATGTAAAACCGTACACATTGAAAAAGGAGAATATAATAAACAGACAAACAACAGAGTTCTTATTCTGAAATACTCCATAATATGGAACCGGAGGATATCTATAAGTATCTCGGTATCGAACAGAACACAAGAATAGATCATACTGACATTAAACAAAAACTTCAGTCCAAATACAAACACAAACTATCACAACTACTTAAATCTAAACTCAATTCGAAGAATTTGTTTAAGGCTATCAATACCTACGCCGTACCATACTCGTTTGGTATAATAAAATGGTCAAGCACTCACTTGGATAATCTAAATAGGTTAAACTGAACACAACTGACTAAATATCGGAAGCACCATCCCAAGGCATGTCATGAGCGAGTGACGATCAAGAGATCAGATGGTGGAGAGGGCCTTATAGATATCAAAAATCTATACGACAGCTAAATTAAGAATTTCAGATATTATTTCTTACGAAAAAACTCTGCACTTCATAGAGCCATAATTAAAGCTGATAACTCTTACACCCCATTAAACCTTAGCTGCAACACTGAACAACTCATCATTGAAGACACAACACAACAACAAAAAATCGACACCTGGTCAGAAAAAGTCCTACATGGAAAACATCGGAACATAATGCAGCAGCAGGCAGTAGATAATGAAATGTCCTATCGATGGTTAACTTTAGGTCCCTGAAACAGAAGGATTTCTTCTTGCAATATAGGATAATGTAATTAAAACACGTAACTACATGAAGCATGTTTCAAAAATTAACACTGAAGACGACTAATGCAGAAAATGTCATCTATATCCGGAAACTATAGATCACATAACTGGCGGATGTAGGATGTTGGCTGGTACCGAATATACAGTAAGGCATAACAATGCTCCTAAAATTACACACCAATAACTTGCTGTGAAGTACAAATTATTGTATGTTGAAACTCTATACTACAAATACTCTCCACAGGATATTATGGAAAATAATGAATATAAATTATATTGGGATATTGGAATATTTGCAGATAGATCAATAGCTAACAATAGACCAGATTTAACATTGGTTGACAAAACGATAAAATACACATATATAATAGGCATAGCTATCCCTAATGACTCCAAAGTCACAATCAAGGAACAGGAAAAAGTGACTAAATACCTACCGCTTGCTTCGGAGATAAAGGAAATATGGAAACAGGAAAACGTTATAATGGCACCTATTGTTGTATCCATAACCGGAATAACTACTAAATACTTTAAAGAGCATTTCCTAAAACTACAACTGCAACTATTGATACATGATAAAACTCAGAAAAGCTGTGATAATAGACACCACTGCAATAGTAAGAAAATTTTTGCAAATCACTCAATAACCGAATTAAAACAGAACTAATTATGACTTGCAGGGCAACCTGCCGTCATATGTGTTGAATAACCCAGCCTCGTTCGAACACGGGGGGTGGAGGACGGATAACATCATAATAATGATGATGATGATAATAATAATAATAATAATAATAATAATAATAATAATAATAATAATAATAATAATAATAATAATAATAATAATAATAATAATAATAATAATAATAATAATAATAATAATAATAATAATAATAATAATAATAATAATAATAATAATAATAATAATAATAATAATAATAATAATAATAATAATAATAATAATAATAATAATAATAATAATAATAATAATAATAATAATAATAATAATAATAATAATAATAATAATAATAATAATAATAATAATAATAATAATAATAATAATAATAATAATAATAATAATAATAATAATAATAATAATAATAATAATAATAATAATAATAATAATAATAATAATAATAATAATAATAATAATAATAATAATAATAATAATAATAATAATAATAATAATAATAATAATAATAATAATAATAATAATAATAATAATAATAATAATAATAATAATAATAATAATAATAATAATAATAATAATAATAATAATAATAATAATAATAATAATAATAATAATAATAATAATAATAATAATAATAATAATAATAATAATAATAATAATAATAATAATAATAATAATAATAATAATAATAATAATAATAATAATAATAATAATAATAATAATAATAATAATAATAATAATAATAATAATAATAATAATAATAATAATAATAATAATAATAATAATAATAATAATAATAATAATAATAATAATAATAATAATAATAATAATAATAATAATAATAATAATAATAATAATAATAATAATAATAATAATAATAATAATAATAATAATAATAATAATAATAATAATAATAATAATAATAATAATAATAATAATAATAATAATAATAATAATAATAATAATAATAATAATAATAATAATAATAATAATAATAATAATAATAATAATAATAATAATAATAATAATAATAATAATAATAATAATAATAATAATAATAATAATAATAATAATAATAATAATAATAATAATAATAATAATAATAATAATAATAATAATAATAATAATAATAATAATAATAATAATAATAATAATAATAATAATAATAATAATAATAATAATAAATAATAATAATAATAATAATAATAATAATAATAATAATAATAATAATAATAATAATAATAATAATAATAATAATAATAATAATAATAATAATAATAATAATAATAATAATAATAATAATAATAATAATAATAATAATAATAATAATAATAATAATAATAATAATAATAATAATAATAATAATAATAATAATAATAATAATAATAATAATAATAATAATAATAATAATAATAATAATAATAATAATAATAATAATAATAATAATAATAATAATAATAATAATAATAATAATAATAATAATAATAATAATAATAATAATAATAATAATAATAATAATAATAATAATAATAATAATAATAATAATAATAATAATAATAATAATAATAATAATAATAATAATAATAATAATAATAATAATAATAATAATAATAATAATAATAATAATAATAATAATAATAATAATAATAATAATAATAATAATAATAATAATAATAATAATAATAATAATAATAATAATAATAATAATAATAATAATAATAATAATAATAATAATAATAAATAATAATAA